>JAPQRP010000009.1:6627981-6655658 GCA_037367295.1 Apogon hyalosoma | reverse complement strand
CACTTCATGTTTCACAAATCAAACAGGTTGTATTTAGAATTTTTCTTGAGCAAAAAATGTCTCCACAATTTTAGAAATAGGATTAATGCAGTGTATTGCTCAGGTCTTGCTTGAACAGAACCAAATCTCACGTATTGTGGATTTATTTGGCTTGCAAAAAAGAACCATGCTTTTTTGTGTTTCCTCTAATCCCTTTGTTTATGGCGCTAGTGTTAGCACCTTGGCTACTCTTTGCTAACATTACCTCATGAGCTAATGTTGGCTAATTTTACTATGGAAAACAACCAATGCATTAGAAAGAAAACTAAATGTAATCAATTTTCATTCAATTCTAAAAACTGCATTGAATTAAATAGAAATCCAGGTAACAGGAAGTAGAATTTTTGCATATATGCGAAGCAAATCAGGATCCCAGTAGACAAAATTTCATTGCAACATCACACAGAATTTTCCGCCATGTTGGACTGATATCGTTCCCCTAATATGTATCTTCATCCTTTACTTCATAATTATATAAACACCTTATAAGACGTAAATGCTAAATGTTTATTAGCAACATAAGTGTGTAGCTGTAGAACACTATGTTGGACTAAAATCATCAGAATTTTCCCTGTTTACCCATTGTTACCTTGCTAGCTAACGTCAATGCTAAATTTATTTTGGCGAAATGAATGTATTCAAAGACAAATTTATCGTATCTATGTATCATAACCAAAAGGAACATTTACATCCAATGTCTTCAAATGCTAATCATGAGACAAATTATGTTTGCCGTGCAGAAATAAGGCGTACAAGTCATAGAACACACCGACAGCAGAGGGGAAAGGCTGTGTGTGTGTGTTTTAGGTGTGATCTGTGTCAAAACTGCCTTTGTCTCATAATATAATACAATTAAAAATAGTAATAAAAAGGAAGCAATCTCATCAGCGTGAGAAATAAAACAGGAGCGTTTCTACATTTCCATTAGTCACTGGACACATCATGATCCCAGCATCGTCTCAGCCATCAGTCGAATGCGCCAGCGGTGATCAAGTGTGAGGGCTGGATATATAACAAGCACACTTCACAGTATGCCTAACAAGCACACTTTACACACTAATCAGCTCGAGTGGACTTGCTTTGCATCTGCATCCTTTGGCGTTCAGTGGAGACGAGCGCGAGCAGGCCCGGATTATGAAATTATCTGTGTTGTATCAATAGATAAGGTTATCGGGGATTCGCCAAAAGTAATGAGCGTGGTGAAAGGGAAGATTTCTGTGGTGTTTAGAGATAAAATAAATTAGGGGTTAAAAGTAATCAGAGAGGATGAACGTACACTTAAACTCGACTCCCACCTGTATTATTCATCAGCCCCAGACAAATAGACGAAGCTCTGTACAGCCTTAATGCGGCATCAGATAAAGACAGACTGCTTAAGATAATTATTTTTAATATATTTTTACAGCCTTTAATATGAATCTGTCGATTTGTGTTTGCTTCATTGTGGTGAAAAGAGGAAAGTGACTTGATCTCTTGAGATTTTACCAATTATGAACCTGATCGATCATTGCATATTCAGCATTTTTACAATTATTGGATCATACCGGACAATCATATGATCGAATAGATAAATGCAAAAATTCTACTTTGAGTCTCTTGCAGTCTCATCTCTGTCTATATTCAGCACAGTCTGGTCTCAGACAATGCCCTGCCCACCGTGAGTAACAACATGTTTGCACTGAAACAACAAAAGAATATTTAGGTTTTCACTATTTATATTCCAATGTGAGAACTAGCACTAAATTTACAAGAAATATTATTGTACAGGATTCTCTTTATTTGCTTTGACAGTCAGCTTAAAGGCACGTCAGTGAAGTTTTGTGTAGGAGTTGCACTAAAATTCAACACCAAGCTTTTCATCTTTTATAGCTCAGTTATTGGTGTATAACCAGAATTCAATCATTTTATGGCACCAGTTGAGATTATCAAATATCAACATGTGCCTACTATCATTGTATATTGTTTAGTGTGATTTGATGCTAAATTTCACTGCCTGATGACTGGGTGTTGTTTGTTGAATTTCATGTATTTTTGGTGATAATGTTATGTTAGCAGGCAGTCAAGTTGAGGTAATTTAGCTTATTTTTATGATGTTGTGTGGATAAAAAATGAAAATGAGGTCTTGTATCCCAATCTGCACTGATTTTATTTTTTGTTAAAAGGCAAATTGTGAAAGAAAAATATTTTTTATGATCTGGTGTTGACGCTACAGTGGTACTATTGGTACTGGCATTGAACATTTCTGAATAACCAGGCCTATTGACGACTGTTAGAGATAATGACAACGGCTGGGCCTGACAAAATCACATCCATCCACCGTAATTTAAATGTCCACTTTTGTCCAGAACCTATTTAACAAAATAAAGACACACAAAAGAAGGACGTGTTCACTATAATTTGCCAGCTTTGCTTGAACGGACATCATTTAATTACAAAGAAAATGCTGCTGATTCATTTTCTCGTTGGCATGTCGTTGATTATTCAGCTGTATCTCAGGTCTGCACACCGGTTTCTGTAACCTGCAGAGCCGCCTCTGACAGCAAAGTGAAGAATTAAGGACAGACGTGTGCTTTGTGTCTAAATTCTGCTTCAGTAGCTGCAAGAAACAAAGTAATAAATAACATCAACTTGAAAGTGCTGTTAATCTTGATTGCTTTCCTGCACAAATATAAAATTGTTCTAACAAGGCTGCAGTTGTTTGCAGTTGAAATAATATAAAATTACCCACTGTCATCCTTCAGTGAACTGTGGCTAAACACATACACACAAATAGACTGACCTACAGTTCCACCTTGTGTCTCCACAACCCAAGGAGTGGTGTGGACTGGTGGTGGAGGTGTGTGTGTGTGTGGGGAGGGGGGGGCAGCTCCTGTAATCCCATCAACTCATGTCAGACAGCGGTCTGGACACAAGCCTATCTGTGAGGCCTGTAATCCACAGCTAAGTCTCCACACAACCACACACCCACTCATCTGAGAACACACACACACCTGAACGTACTTGGAAAGTGATAGTCAGCGGCTGCCTCACTCAATCTGTTTACCAGTGGTGATACATGTCAATAAAGGGGGAATACGCATTTCTAATGTTGTCACATCAGTGTCTGTGCTGCAGCCTTATGATTTCCACTCACTCAGAAAAATGCATGTTTTAAATCTGCTTTAAAAAGGATGGAACACGTTGAGAAAGTAGAAATGCAAAGCAAAAAAAGACTGATGAAAGAAAAAGAAAGTATCAGTCAAGAAAGAAATAATGCATGATCATAATAGTAGACCGAGAAAAAATAATGGAAAGGGAAAATATACACAAAAAAGAAGAAAACAAAGCATGTATAAGGAAGAAAGGACGTGAAAATATGAATAAAGCAAAACAGAAAAACAGAAAAAAGAAAGAAAAAGGACAAACAAGAATGGAAAGAGGAAAGAGAGATGCTAAGTCTAGCACAAATGAGCTTATATTCTTGTTTTTTTCTTCCCTTCAAGCCGTTAAAACTGAATGCACAATCACCAAAAACCATTTAAAAAAGCACAATAAAAATAGCAAACCCCTTGCTGAGTCGACTGTACAACACGTGCTAGAGGTGAGAACTGACGCAATGCATTATTCACATTCAGCAACAAATAAATGACAAAATAAACACTCAGCGCATATTCAAAATGGTGCTCAAAAAAAAAAAAAAAAAGAGAAAGAAACACAAAACAACAAAACACAAGATAATCTACATTATTCCCCAACATGTTTTGCTGTCAAGCTGTTCAATCAATCACCGGTCCAGGGAACAATATGTCCCATTATCATTCAGATACATGCAAAATACCACGACTACAAAAAAAAAAAGGAGAAAAAAAGAGAGAGAGAGAGATAAAAAGGCACGTCGGACAAGGCACCCCTGCTCATGTCTTGCTTCAAAGAGAGAGAGAGAGAGAGAGAGGCAGAGAGAGAGAGAGAGAGGGAGACGCAGGGTGCAGGACCCACACGGTGTAGTTCCAGCCAATTGCATTCCAGAGAAGTGACCATGGCCAGTGATAAACAAAGCACCATAGATCATTCCTCTCCCAGACGGAGAACCGGCGCTGGAGGCAGCAGAAGGCAGAGAGAGAGAGAGAGAGAGAGACAGAGAGAGAGAGAGAGAGAGAGAGACAGAGAGAGAACGGTCAGACAGAGAAAGAGAGGAGACAACAGAGAGCTCACCGCCTATATGCCCCTCTGCTATCCTCTGATGCTACATTTTGACGCCCTTTTTTGCAACTGGAATGCCATTAAAGCCGAGCCGTGCTGCAGATTTTCCCTCCGTGAAATGAACGAGAGACAGAAAGAGGGAGGGAAGCTTCTGCTGCTTGCTTGCTTGCTTGCTTCTTTCTCTCACCGATGCAGCAAAAAAAAAAAAAAAAAAAAGAGAAAGGAGAAAAAAAAAACAACCAGCCTTAAATTGTTCCCTTTCCCCTAAAGAGAACAAAAAAGTCCATTCAACACTTACCCAGACTCAGATTCAGTGTTCATTTGAGCCCGTGCAGTGTGCGTCACAACAAGAAACCTCAGATATTCCTC
Organism: Apogon hyalosoma; assembly: GCA_037367295.1. Classification (NCBI taxonomy): domain Eukaryota; kingdom Metazoa; phylum Chordata; class Actinopteri; order Kurtiformes; family Apogonidae; genus Apogon; species Apogon hyalosoma. The sequence continues at coordinate 6,651,071 of JAPQRP010000009.1, read as the reverse complement.
CAAAACAGATGTGTGTGCAAAAAGAGGAGCAAGTGAGGTTCCCCCTTCTTTTGTTTGTGAGCCTGCCTGGGCTAGGTTTCTCTATTTGCATCAGCCGGCTTTTTTTACAGCTTTGAAGCAGGTGGATGACAAAAACATCAATCTCTCCAGGCACATTGTGTGGCATGCACGCTTTGACACACTCCCCTCACCAGCTCTATACAGTATAATCACACATTCCTATTCTCTCCTCACAGCTTCCACAGTGAATACGGGGCTAAAAGGGAAAATTGAAGGACAAGTGTGTATTGTTGGAGTGTGCTTTTGTAGTTATCATGTTTTGATTGGATTAGAATGACAATTTACACTATCTCCACTCTTCCTTTTTCCATATGCGGTGCGATTTTACCAACATTGCTTCAGGAATGACATTAGTTTGATAGATTTACAGTGTATTAATGCCGAACAATGTGCATAAATCATTTGTTTTTGCCCCAACTTGTTGTATTGATAATGTTCTGAGCAGTGTTGGAAAGTAACTAATGTAACTATATTTGGTCAAGTACAGTTTTATGCTTCTGTTAATACTTCATACTCCATCTCAAACAGAAATATTGTACTTTTTTACGTTATTTTATCTTGAGTTTCTTTTCAGATCAGTAGTGAAGGAAGTCTTCAGATTCTTTATTGAAGTAAAAGTATTACTAACACACACAAAACATTCTATTACAAGTATATTTCCTTTGAAAATCCAGAAAAATTGAAAGTATGTAGAGGTTATGAATAAAATATAAGTATTAATTGTGCAGTAAAATGGCCAGTGTGATGTTTTTGGATTCATTTCACCGCTACATTAATGTGTATGATGCCTGTGATTTTTGTAGATGTGTTGTTGGTACTTCTACAAGGTCATCATAAGTTTGCAGTGCCTCTAAAAAGATGTTTCATGAGCTCAAAAAAAAGGAAAAAAAAAAAAAAAAAAGAGCCCAGTTTTGAGATCATGTATTTCCCAGCAAATCCTGGAGGGTTGTTAAAGAGTTTATTTTGCTTAAGAGAATTTTAAGATCAGCCCATAAAGAAACACTTCATCCTCCGCGGTCTGTTCTGAGTGGCTGAAGATGTCTCTGCTGCTTCAACATGACCAGACTTCACCTCTTTTAATACTTGTTCACCTCCCTTTGGAAGAAAGAGGTGAAATATGTCGAGGTAATGGCTGTTTTGGTGTTGTTGCTGGGTTTCGAATGTGATGAGAGACACAGTTTACTGAGCTGTTTCAGAAAACTAGATTTTAGTTGACTATCTGTACCACAGACTGTGACTTTCTTGACTAGTAGATTGTTATCGTACCAGAAAAATATCATATGTGTAAATGGTAGAACACTTCAGACTGGGTCAAATAGTAATTTATCTCTCACTACTTACTTCTGATCCTATTTTTGTCTGAAGTTAGGTCCCATGGAGCAGTTGTAGATATAGTAAATTCCAATGTTTATACCTGATTTCTACCGGGTCTCTCTTCTGCTCTTCTATAGTCGCAGGAGTCGGCAGGAATACTTTTAGCACAGAAATGCAGTCACCCCATCTTAAAAGAAAATAAATAAATAAATACATTTTGTAGTGTGGTATTAGCATTAAGGGGCATTACCATAACTTACTATGTTTGACCATTATCTCATTAACCCATAAACACCCAGTGCTACTTTTGTGGTAGTTCCCAAATGAATTTTTCTCACTAGTTAACCTTTCTTAAGTGATTTATCACCCTTTATTACAATATTATCCTGTATAGTTTGACTTTTTCCACTGTAAACCATGTATTTTCCTATATGTATTTGCCTTTATTTATGTTAGATGTTCATGAAAATTTGTACTTAATTCAAAGGTTATTATATCAAAATACAGAAAAATGAAGAAAAAGTGACTTTTTTCAGCAAATATATCAATAACTGAACATAAAAACAAATGTCCCCAACCACTGTCACTGATCCAGCTCCATGGGTTTTACCAGTGAATCAATGTTATAGAAGATGACTGTTTCCACTTTCACTATGGAGCCTCTGAACATCCAAATGGGTTATATCTGATGACTATGAAAAGATGATAAACTGCATTTTACACCAATTATTTACATGTATTGATAGGATTACTGGCTCAACAGGTATTAAACACTTTAGATCAGTAGATGGTTTAGATAGACAGTGGAGGTTGAGTCTGTATGGATTAACCTTTGACCAAAAGCATATACTGATCTAAAATGTGGAATAACATTTGAATAATTCTGTTAAAATGTTTCTCAACTTTTCAGCAGCATCAGATATGATTATTGAATTGATATATAAATATACTGAAATTGATATTGTACTGAAAACGCCGTTTTCTCAGTTTTTATATAATAACCATTTAATTTACTTTGAAGTGTTATGAACATCTACATGCCACGAGAATTATATATTGGAAAATACAGATAATGTTTTGCCAAAAATCTTAATTATAAATAGAAGAAATAGTTTATTGATGGGAAATTACTGGAATAAATGCAAAATACAGAGGATAATGTTATAATACATGCGGATAAATCACATAGGACAGGTTTAGAGCACGTATTTGGAAATCACTACAAAAACAGTTGTAGGTCTTTAAGCCTCTAATGAAGCACTTTGATGTTTTTTTTTACTATTAATCTATGTCAGAGCAGGAGCATATCGAGTCGGTTTCAATCTGTAACTTCACCGCAAGATATAACACAGGTAACTTTTAACACAACAGAAAAATTAAGATTCAGAAATTGAACGTAAACGTAGCACTATCGAGTGTTTGTCGGAATCCCCCCAATTTTTCTGATGTCCCTGAATGCATCACAGACACGTGGTTCATTTGTATTTCCTGGCGCCGCGCGAAGTTTCCAGTTTTATTTACAGACTTGAAATTACGTAAAAATAACTCCGACGTTTTCACAGTCGAATTATTTCACCTCGACATTAGCTGACGTTGGGTTGATACTGCTCCGTGTCTGTCCTGTCATGCGTGCTAACTTCAGCTACGGAAGCGTGCACTTTGTGTCACAACTAAGCTAAAAGTTTACAAAGATGGAGGATTTATTAATCAAAGACAACCCTCTGTTTTTACCTCTGAACAAGGAGAAAACTGTCTACGACGGATTCATCACAGTCCAGGTAACAGCAGGCTGCTCTTAAAGGCGTAAAAAGCGTTTCCCCAAACGGCTGTCAGAAATGTACTGAAATTAGATCCTCATTCCAATTGATAAAAACACATATAGCACATGCTACACAAATGTTATTAATTAGTATGAATCACAGTTTATACAGCACCTGTCAGCTTCTATTTATAACTTGCTGCTACAATTCAAGTGAAAGGAAAATGGAGATGGTGGTTATTTACTGCTTGTTTTCTTTGCCGAATTGAGAAGGTGACACTGTTTATTTAAAATTTTACGTAAAATTACTGTTTTATTCATATAAGCCTTTTCTAGTCAGCTGTTAATCCTTATATTGTGTACTTTCTGAATGGGATCTGGCAGAGGTCTCCTGAGTAGACATTATAAAAGTACTGTACACATTTGAGATACTTGTACTTTACTTAATATTTGCCATTTTAATGTGTTTTTTTACACTAGTATTCCACTACATTTCAGAGCCAAATGCTGTACTTGTTGCTCCACTAGGCTATATTTATCATAAGTAGTTTGCTTTGCAGATTCATATTATTACAGTGAGCATACATTAATCCATATTAAGGTGCCCAACATTATATGCTAAATAAATAAATAAATAAATAAAATGAGCCCCACTATTTGTAGCTGCAGCATTAAAAATGAACATAATTGCATCAGTCTTAGGAAAAATCTTCTATTGGAGCATGTACATTTTTCTTTTTTGAAATAAATCACAATAATGTGTGCTGCAATACAGCAGTTGTTCATTCATTAGGAAATGGTTGAAAATAAGCATGTTTATATTGCCTTCAAACTAATTTAGTACCTGCATTTGTGCTCAAATGACAAAAAATATTGCCATAAAGTGGATGTTTTCTATTTTCACATGTTTTGTTATATCACACTGCCTAAAATCCTATACAATGGTGGCCAAAATTATTAGAACACTTGGCATATTAAAGAGGTTTCATCTGAACTTGACCATTAAAATATCCATAAAATGGATGAAATTTCACTGTCAGTGTGACACAATCATGTTGCTTCACAGGAGAAGCCAAATTCATTGTGTGATCAATGTCAGGTGTGATTTTGGGTAAATTGATGGTGATGAGTCTTAGGAAACAGCTGTGTGATTCTGTTGAATGTACAAGGTCTATCCTACTCATTAAGTAAATATTTATGTTCAGTCACTTCATCTGATATTTTTTGTGCTCAGATCAACTATCTGCGTGTTTCACAAAATTATGAGATGAAATCATGTTTTGGAGGCAAAAAAGTCAATATTTTCAGATCTGTCAGGTGTTATAATAAGTTTGATACATTTGATATATTTTGATGTTAAAACTTCTGTGCTTTTACTTAAGCAAGGTTTTGAATGCTTGATTTTTACTTGAAACACACAGTACAATCCCTGCTTTTACTCAAGTAAAGGGTCTCAGTACTTCTTCAGTCACTGTTTTTGATTCTCACAAGATTAAAGCGACATATGACTTTTGTCACCAATTTTTCATCATATCTGTAAAACCAGAGTCATAGCCTAAGTATCACGAATCTGTAAGTCTGTCTGTGATTACTCACCTGAATCTATTCCCTCACAGTTAACAATTTTGAAGTGTAGTCCACTAGACTTACGGATTCATGATACTTAGGCTATGACTCGGGTTTTACAGATTTGATGAACAGTTGACGAAAGTCGTTCGCCGTTTTAAGTATTCCTATAATGTTGTCTTTTAATTGTGCCTGTTATGGATTTTTTCTCCCCCAGGAGCGAGACTTCAGATTGAGAATAATACTTCCTCCAGATCGCCAACTGAAACATGCCAGGTACAAATGACAATATCACCTTTCTTTTAGGATAAGGCTGTCAGTCAAAAGTTTTCAGACATTTTCATTTTCATAGTTTTCTATAAGTTTAAGTAAACTCTAGGGCATGATAGTAGTGTTTCACACTGTGCAGCGTTATTTGGACTATATTGCACTGTAGAGAGTTCCTATTATAAATGTGAGGAAAGGTGGGGATCAGCAGTGTACTTATGAATGATAATGTATTTTTAATGTACCTTTTAATGCCTCTAACTGTGTAACTTTGTCCTCGTAGGCTGCATTGCTGTTGGCAGTTAAAACACTTGTTGCGTGGATATGAGCACATAGTCAAACAGGTAAACTACACATGCACTTTGCTTCTTGTTGTAGCATATTTTGCTTTGATTTGTGTCTCCAACTGAGGCCATGTTCCTTGTTTTGTGTTTTTGTGTTTTTGGCCATGTCATTTTGTCTTCTTTTGTAGTGGCTTCGTCCCGCCCGCCGTTTTTCCTGTACTCTCTGTCACCCATCAGGCTCGCCTCACTCAGAAGCAGAGAAAAATATTTTTCACTGTTTAATTAACATCGCCTGGAAAATGTCCCTATTTGTTATGTGGCCCCTCAGGGTTATTTGGATGAGATTGATATTTCACCCCGGGCTGCAAAGTTCATTATTTTCACAGCCTTTAAGCTATCATTAATTATTAAAGCTGGTGGCAGCCCCCATTAATCACAAACACTGTGTTTGATTTGAATGGCTGGCTAGAGGAGAAAAAATAGGCAGTGTCACTTCATTATCCTCCCATTCAAGGATGTCTTTTCTCTCTTGTTTGACTCCTCACAGAGGCTGCAGCAGTCGGCCGATCTTGTCAGTTTCATTCTGGAGCTGAAGACTGTCTTGGTAAGGAGGGGAATGACACAGTGGTTAGCACGGTCACTTTGACATTGTTGGTTTATGAATACCGAGTAAATAGAAACCTTCAGGCACTGTCAATAGCGTTGATTGTGAAGCCCACATACACACACATTCTGTATATTCTGTTAGATTAATGAAAAGTATCGCAGCCACTAGACATTGGCTGAAGATTTACTGGCACTGATTCAGGGTTTTTTTTTGTGTTTATGTTATGGTTTTAAGTAAGAAGATGTCGATGATGCAGAGCGACAAAGTTGCAAAGCGATGTGCAGAATAGTAATCTGGGCTTAAAATAAGAAGCGCTCTCTCTCCATCGTTGCAGGAAGTGGGTCTGAAGAGTCGCCCTGAGTGTCGCTCCATCCCACCTCCTCAGTATTACTCTCAGCTTATCTCAGAGATGGAGACCCTCGGGTGGGACAAGTAAGTGGGCCACTGAGGGCAACAGCATTGACTCTGGAACCAGAAAGTTTTGAAGGAGTCTTAGCTGCTGACTTATCAAGTGTTTGGAAAGATTTGAAAGAAACTAACAACATTTTCAGCACTGATGAATAGGAATTACAGTACTTACTCTATTTTACACTGCGCCGAACAAAGACGTGTGACTTGTTTTTAGATCACATGCCGGCATTTCAGTAGAAGAATATGCCACAGTACTGATATAAATGTTCTTCATTTGAGTATTTCCATGTTATGAAACTTTTGAGTAATACCGATATGACTTTTTATCTACTATTAGTAATGATAAAAGGTTTAATACCTAATGTTAAGCTTCTCAAATGGAAGTACTGACTTTGAAAGAAAGTAATCACTAAATTATCAAAAACCACTAATACTTTTAAAATTTAGTTCACATATGTATTTATTGATTTAGGGTAATTTATTTTCTATATATAGGCCATATAATATAGGCCTACTGGTGGAAAATTACCCTCAGAGTAAGGCCATTTTTTCAAGATAATTGTTAAATAGGAAGATTTAGCTGTTAGTTCAGATTACCCATGTGTTTAGAATCTGCTGCTTCATGTGTCTGTTGATTTTACAATTTACATCAGTGATCTACAATGTGTGCCACTTAGTTTTTGGAAACCTTTAACAGTTAATCCCTTGCACCACTCAGATTTGCCAAGGTGGAGTCTTTTTTTTTTTTTAATATATATTTTACTTTGCAGTTTTCAGTTCTGTTAAAACACAAAAACGCCAAAACAAAGGTTCAGATGTGTGTAACAACTAATTAATAAACTAGCCAGTCTTTACTTAAAGAGGGGCACAGGATACTTGCTAGTATACAGATATAATCATTAGTCCAATCTAACTTCTTCCATGTATGCGAGAAACGGAGTCCAAAGGTGGAGTCTTTTTTAACCAAGTTGTATGATGACCAAAATCTCAAATTTTCAGGTTTTAGCAAAGCTTGTGGTGTTTGTAAGTCTTTGATATGTAACCAAAGAGTTGGAACCTCAGTGCATATCTGAGCTAAAGGGTCAAAGATACTGACCAAAGGGCATGGCGCCAAGCCCAACAGAGACGGTACAGTCTATTGAAATGCACCAAAACATTTATCCACATTTTGGCTCAAATACATAATCATGGAACCTCTGAACAGAGAACTTCAGGTTGTGCCCCACAGGATCTTAATTTTGGGGGGGGGGAATGGATCACAGTCAGTGATGAGAGATAAGTAATTTTCTGATTGCAAAATGGGTTTGAAGCATTAATGTTGCCAGGCAAGCAGGTTTTACAGACAGGAAACGTATTTGTTAAGTTGTTAGGGATATTAGCTAAAAGCTTATTTTGCAATATAAATTTCTTCTATGTTCTGCTCCATGAAAGTTACCGTTCACCTTATGATATAATGTGTTATTTATTTCACTTTGTGACACCTCAGTAAATATCTGATCTGAAGCATAAAGCTGACAACGAGCCTTGTGTGAGCACAGATAGTGTGAAAATGAAGAAATGCTCCTCTCGGTTTACAAATCACAGCCATCTGTGATAGATATACAAGTTGACTGTTAGAAGTGGGACGCCACAACATTTTTAATTCACTATGAGATTATGGTGGAACAGTCTATATAGTTAATGGGAAAGAAGTTTGGGGGCCAGTGAGGTAGAAATGTGACAAATAAAGCTTGAGAGGCAACAACAGTAGGGTTGGCTACCATTCCCACTAGGTTTTTCCTTTAATTTGTCACCTGTGTCTATGTATGGTGTGTTGTAAAAAGATGTGTACACAAGGTGAGAGAGAGGAAATAGAGGACAGCAAATCAAATGCACACCAACAGATACTAATTTTACCAATGTATATTTGTTATCCTGGTTTACAGTAACTGTGCTAACCAGGGCATCCTCATTATTTACAGATGTAACTGTGTAAATCCCAATACCATTGCATTTACATCACACGATTATAGGAGTAATTTATTAGCTGGCCTAATAATGTAACCGAAGCAAATCTGAAGAAAAAGCGTCACGTTAGAAAGTGTGTGATCCCTCGACCTCAGGCCCAGCTGGTTCTGCAGAGTCCTGCTGTCAGAGCGCTGCTACATGTGGCCTCCGAAGAGCAGCAGCACACTGTGACAGAGTGATAACCCTGTGATAAGAAGGGACGACGTTCTGCTCATACACCAAAAAAAAAAAAAGGCTGTGAGCGTTGGAGAGCCAGCTGTGTCCGTAATGAGGCCTGGAGCTTCTGGGGGCCACGCTTTGGGGCCACTAAGTGATGGCGGCTGACCTACTTGACCTCATTTCCCATTAATTAACACATGGTATGCCATCTCCAGCCAATTAGGATGACCACACTACAGAAATGGAGACAGCCAGAGAAGGAGAGAGAGAAAGACTCACTTACCTGGCCAATCAGCAGACAGAATTACAGTTGAAAACCCCTGGTGGCTATTAGCATGGCCCATACCAATTAAGACGCTAAGCGAATCTCGAGTGCTTTGGAGATTGAGGCCCGCTGTGTATAATGCCTCCTAACCGTAACACGACACTGAAAATGATGTTGGTCTCATTTCCAGCATAAAGCATACCTTCAACCCCCCTCCCTCCCTTCTCCTATTAAAACCTGAGAGTCTTCAATTAGAGCCATTTGCATTTTGCTAATATCATAATTGTAGCCGTGGTCATTAATAGGAAAGTGGAAAATGAGTGTAGTAGTCAAGGCTTAATCCGAGCTGGGGGAGAATAGATATCTGCGACTAGCCCCGCCTTTCCACCCATCTCTGATGATGAGTGGAGACGGCGGTATTAGCTGGGCCTGTCAGCGTTATTAAATGTGACCTGGATTTAACTATAACTCAATAACTAAAAATAAGGAAGTCATTAAGAGCCATTTGTTAATGTTGGGTGTTGTTGCCGGCCCTTCTATCAGTTTAGGCGCCAAGAAAACAAGCAGAACTGCTCCATATAGCCACGTCCTCCTCATATATGTGCATATATACTTCTCCACACATAGGCATGTTAATCTTACCTCTAGGGACAAAAATGAAATATTAATATGTAAGTTATACATTGAGTAAATGTTTCTTTTTGAGAAGTTCTCACTGTGGTGCACAAAAAACACAAGGAAAAAGAGAAACAACCTCCACTGTGGGGTTATTGTCCTGAATGAAAAATAACACTATAACTAAAACTAGCAGTGGGAGTGGCTTATAGTGACTGTCTATCCAGGTCAAATTGATCATAAAATGCAGATGATTATTATAACCAGTGCTTTAATTTGTCAGCTGTCTGTCAGTCTAACACCAAAACCCCATCCACACTAATGCACATATTAAAAAAAAAAAAAAAATTATGTAATTTCTCTGTTTGAGATTCTCATTCACACGTAAATAGCTTTTTAGGTTGCAAAAACATATTTTTTAAGAATACTTCCTAAAGCGAAAATGCTTGAAACATTAAATCCACCTGTATAAATCAGTGTGTAACTTGCAGTAGATTGATGAATAGAATTAAGAAAGAAATTACTTTTTAGAAAAATATCCATGTTAGTGTTTGCGCGGCATTGGTTTTGAAGTGATAATAAGTTTTGTATCAGTTACAACTTTTGATAGTTGCAAATTCACACAGGTATAATAAGATATTTTGGTACCAGTTAGATTATACAGTTGTGGAAAAAATTAATGCCACCTTTGTTTTCTCAATTTCATGTTAATTTTAATGCTTGGTATTACTAAAGCTACAATTTGTTTGTACAAATATAATGATAACAACAAAAATAGCTTGCCATTTTTCATGGTTTTCTTGATAATAACCAAAATCACTTCAGATCTTACATTGGTATCTATGGCATTGTACTGACAAAAACAGTGCTTTTAGGCATTCCATGTTTTCTTTTCTGTCTGTTTCAGTCAAACAATACACACAGGAGTTGGTATTTGATTGTGTAACCATTGTTTTTGATGACTTTTGATGGTCTAATAATTTTTTCCACAACTACATGTATGGAATTATGTGAAATACTGAATATCTTTGACTCAAGTTAGAGGCTTTTCCAACTCAACTGTTAATAGTTGTGGTTCAGATGACATGAGATGAATGCAGCATTACCATGATAGTTGGCTCCGGTACGGCTGTTTATTAATCACAAAAAAGCTGTGGAAATTCTGAAACTTCTTCCTCTGTCTGACTCGCTGTGATTTTGTGACTTTGCGTTATTGACCCACTCCCTGAGCAAAGCTGAAATCACAGGTGTGGAATGAACACTGCTAGCATTCTACGTGAACACTATCAGCAAATCTTAAACAGAATTTGTATGGGGGCGATTCTGTCCCAGGCTCTTTGATCTATAAAGACAGTTTGTACTGTAATTTGTGAGAATAATGAACTGATGCAACACAAAATAAACCTAAATAGAAATGCAGGGAAAATCATGTTTGTGAACCAACTAAATGTTAAGTTCATGGTGTTCAAGAAGTAAATGATTTTTGCACAATATGGGACCTTAACTTCACAGTTATTTTGTATATTATATAGGATGTTGTGAAGTTGCACAAACAATGGAATTGTTACAATCATAATGCCACCCTGGCCAGTTTATGTAATTGCAAAAAGCTTCCATTTAAATGTCCATTGTGTGTATATGGTGACTTATGTTAGTTCAAGATTGTATTGAACAAAATACACCTTTCAAAATCATGTTATTTTTATTTATGTATTTTTTCAATTCTCTTTTTATTAAGATTTTCCATGGTTCACATGTTTATTCACGTAACAATTCACCATTCTCATCTATTCATCTGAAAATTGCAATTGAATCTCTGTGATACATCCGTGACTCCACAGACAAAACAAACAAGGATGATTGGTCCTCCCTCCGCAATACCAAAGATGTGGTTTTTATAATGCGAAATTAAGAACTAAACTCGTGTGTTATTCTTGATATCCAAAGAAATACACTTAAATTGAAATATTTTTCATAATAACTGAATGCACGGTTTATTTCATCGTACCTTTTTCAGCTTCTACAAATCAAGGTTTTCCTCACAACTCACTGAAAACCAAAACTAGTTAGTTCCTCATAATAAAACTAATTCTACTCAGGTGCTAATAATACTAAACGGACATCAAACCACTTTAGCTAGCAAGAGGCAAAAGTGAAAAATATTAAGTACTGCCAATAAGTATAAGTTGTTTTGAGGGGATTATGCTCTGGGGTGCAGTATTTCTCAGCTTCTGCAGAAAAAGAAAGAATAACAGTGTGATGATAATTAGATCATGGAGAAATCAGCTCCATCAGTGTGCAGTTCTGCCTTGATAATGACTTTCAAAGTGTCCTGGGACCACGTAAGAGGGAAAGGGAACATTACCGTGATGCTCACTGAGGGGAAATAATTATTTGATTATCATTTGGTTTTCACTCCAAGCCAAATTATACAACTATTTACACTTACATACAGCAGTAATTCATCCAGTAGTGCCGCAACAGTAGCTTGTCATTGTAACACTTGTAGATACATCTTCTCTTTAAGGACCTCATTGAAAATCAGATGATTCATCTCAAGAGGCCTTTTCAGATTAATATGGTTGAATAAATTACAACAGAAAGTCACATGTTGTTTCTTTCCTACTCGACAATAATGGTAAAATAAACATCTGATTTGTACCGATTATGTTACACTGGCTATTTAAATTTCAGCAGAATGTACGGGATTCTGGCTAAATGCACTAATTTGAGCCAGATCTAGCAGAAGTTGCAACATATCAAACTAAATTAATGTTAACAGAAAAAAAATAACTATTTTCAGATGCTGCTATGTTTTGATGTGGTCAATAAAAATATCTCCCAAAAAACAAATTTCATGATGAGAATGAATTAAATTCAGCTGTATAGAAGTAATGTTGATGGATAACTCAATCAGAACAATTTCAGTCAGTGAAACTTTCCGTGCATTGCGTATCCACCCCTTCTGTTAGTGTCTTTAGTAATAAAACATTAATAACTCAGTAACACTGAGAAATAATTCAGTGCATTCATGCAGTAGTTTACCATTTTATTTTATTCACATCATAGTTAGCAGTATATATTCACTTTATAGCATTTCATTCTAACAAAATGGCTCCAAGTACAGTTAAATGTAAATGGGAAATGACAACTGAAGCAGGCCATTAAAGTATTTTCTATGAGACCTAGTCATTTTTAGGCCTTTTATATTGTAAATACTGTGTACTGTTCAATACACCGCATGGTCGCCACCTGGAATTACCTTTGCAAATACATGGATTGGCCACCACAGAGTCCAGATATGAACCTCATTAAGAACCTTTGGGATGTGATGGAGCAGACTTAGTGCATTGGTCTGATTTCCCCATCATCAATACGAGATCTTTGCCAAAAAGGACTTGATGGAAATAAATGTTGTGGCATTGCATAAGTGGTGCATAATATAAACAATGCCACAATGAATGCATCCTGTAATTAGCTAAAGATGAACCATTGAAATACTGTAGCTGGGACTTTTTTTTTTATCTGGCTGTTTATTTTAAGATGCTACAGACTTTTTAAAGACTTGCAGAAATCTTGCAAATATAGGCCCAGTTTACACGACAACGTGTTTGAGTGAAAATGACAAAATATTTTATTAGATGTGCCTTTAGTTTAGATGGCAGCGCTGTGTTTTGGTGTTGAAAATGCAAAAAAAGTGAAACCCCCTTCCAGAGTGGAAACCTTAAAAACGCTCCACTCTCCCATCACTGTCTAAAGGGTTGAAAACACAAAACTGCGTTTTCTCACTGCATAGAGTTTACATCACAGGCATGCGGCAGAACAGGAGAACGACATGTCGTATTATTTCCCTGCGATGGACCTTCAAGTTGCCCTAGCCGCTTGAATTTACATCCAAGAGTTGTTTCAGCAATTATCACAAATCTTTATAGAGAGTAGTAGAGAGCAGAGAAGGAAGGAAGCATTTCCTTTATCTACTGTTTATTTGACTGTTTTTTGTTTTCATATCCAACTAATTCTGTAAAGCTCTGTGAGGCAACCTTGTTGTGAATTAGGGCTCTAATAACAATTTTTTTAATTGAATTGAAGATGTTTTTTTTCCTGTTTTTGTGATTGTATTTTGTGCTAGGAGAGAACGGGAAGAGAAGCAGAAAGGTTCTACACAGGTGCTTGGTCTTGGTGGTGGTGTTGCCACCTGGCGTGCATACTACATTGATAAATAGGAAATTTCACACACTTTTGCATTTTCAGTTCAGATTGTTTCTGTTTAAACATAGCCATAGAAAGAAATCTGCACTTGTTCATTGCTGAGTTTTACCTGCTGCAATTCTGTTTTTAGTAGCTCCCTCTCCTTCTCGTGGGGTGGGTAAGTGCAGGTGATTTATGAACACACATGTGGACCCTCAAACACAAATTCTCAAGTATTTAGGAAACTAAAGAACTGCAGATAGCTGCACTTTTTCACTCTCTGAACATGTACTGCGACAGTGAACATCAGTTACTAGTGTTTACTGCACAATTAAATTAAAATGGAATTGAATTCAGCCACAGTAGGGCACTGCGATATGCGATAACAGTGAGCAGTGGGGGGGACATGTCCACAGTCTTCACTCTGAGCATGACAGCAAGTCTGTTAAATGATGGTAAAGCAGTGGTATAATTCAGTTAAGTTCAGTGGAGGCAGCTACACCACTTCACCAAAGCCAGACAGTGTTGCACTCTGACCAAGATCACTTGCCGAACACATTTGTGATCAGGGAAGCATTCTTATTTCTATGCAATATGGGTACTCTTATCTTCAAAAACATTCTTTAAAATGAGTGCAGATACATGTGGTTGTATGTGCTGATGTGATCTGTCCTGAATCATGTATTTGGCACATAAAAAAACTCAGGCATACGCATAGACACACACACTTGAGTACAAATGTGTTGTATGTGCGCTGTCTGGAAGCAGCTCACTTGGCTGTGGAGTTGCAAATGGGATACTCTCATCAGTCTTCCCAGCAGGACGTCTGACTGTCACGCTGTTTCCATCATGGCCAAGTGGGAGCGGCAGCTAGTCCCTGCTATCATGGGCGTGAGACCCTAGAGGAGAAGGGATGGAGATGTGTGTCAGAGATGCTCCACTGATACTTTTTCACTGTCGATACCGTTTGTGAACTGAGGCTTAAAGTTGGCTGATATGAAGTCTGGCCTGACTGGTTAATACAGAGCGAAATGGATGGCACCACTTAAAGTATGTGGTACAAAACACAACTGACAATAATATTTCTGAAGAACACGCTATTGTTCTAAAAGTTATGTGGCAGTTGGTCATTTTTCTTTAATTCTTGACACCCACTGCTTTCAACACACCTTACTTTTAAGGCTGTAGCTGCCCCTTCTGAAGAACACTGCATTTTACAGTGCTTTTCCTTCCATCTATTAAAGATTTGGATTGTACTTCTTTACTCGTATTAATGGGAATTATACTCATTATTGTGCTGGCTTTAGACATTTGTTAGAATTGGAGAAAACATACACTTAATAAAGACCCGAACATCCACCAGTGACCAAAAGCATCTAGTGATGTAACTGTTTAACACCTATTGATCCATTAATTCTAGCAATCCATGTAAATAATTGGTGTAAAATGCAGTTTGTCGTCTTTTCATGGTCATCAGATATGACCCATTTGGACGTAGTGAACGTGGAAACACTGTCGTCTTCTACAACAGTAATTCACCAGTAAAACTCATGGAGCTGGATCAATATCAGTGGATGGAGACACTTGGATTATGTTCAGTTAATGATAGATTTGCTGAAAAAGTCACTTTTTTAATCAGTTTTCTCTCCTTCTGATATAATAAAGTTTTAATTTATTCTGAGCTTTTATGAAAATCTACATGATCAGGGAATTAAATATAGGAAAATATATGATTTACACAGAAAAAAACAAAAAATACAGAGGACAATATTAAAATAAATGATGATGAATCACTTACAAAAGGTTAAATTCAGAGAAAAATTCCTTTGGGAGCTGCCATATAAGTAGCACTGGGTCTTTATGGGTTAAATGTATTTCGACTGTGTCTGAAACTTGTGTTGAAGCTTTCTATCCAATGAACATTTTAAAACATTAGCTGTGCACCATTAAATTGGATTATAATAATAACAAATTCAAAACAGGAAAAAGCTGACAGCTGATTAATAGGCTGATATCATCAAGAGTTGAGAATGAACTATTTTTGAATTTATTAGAAACTGGATAATTGTTTTGAGTTAAATTAGAGTCAAAACAATTGATATCTAAATGAATAAATCAGTAAATCTGGAGCCGAACATCAAACTGACCATAAAGAATCTGAGAAATTCTACTTGCTAATTATTTCTAAGTATTGAGCCTCAGTCAGTAAATTCACCACAGTAGTCTAACCTTGTCCTGCAGATACTTATTCTTGTAAATCATCCTGTTGGCACCGATTAATCTCAGAAACTGATTCCTTAATTATGAGGAAAACCTTGACTCACAGGAGCAGAACAAGCTAGTATAAAAGAATTCAACATCAGTTATGAGTTACAAAAACATTGTTCTTTATCATGATCCTTTTTACTTGGACAAAATGGTATGAATAAAACAAAACTAATGTGGTTTTGCCTGAATTTTAGCTTTGGTTGTGTTGTTCGGGGGTAGTTTTATTAAGTTTTTGGGTTGTTGAAAACTGCTCATTGTCTCTGCTGAGTGTTGTATGAGTCTTATTGTTATTAACTGTAACAATCTGGTTCAACTGTTTGAAAAGATGAACAGTCCGTGAAAAATCCCCAGACCATCAACCAAACCAGGCTTCGTCTCTTTGCTGTGGATGAAACGAAGTGTGTGCATGTCACAAAGTTCTGTTCTGATTAAATGCTTTGCGTCGTGTCACCACATATTTAATTACTTTATTTAAGTAATAAAATATATATTACTTTATTTACTCATCCTTTGTCTATTATTTTTTGTTTGTTTTGATGATGTCTATGTCATCATTATGTGTATTTTAAATTTTTTAATTTATATTGAACGAGTGATGTATTAATGTTGGCAGTTTTATGTTTTGTTTCTGTAACCTGCCCAGGGACTTCAGATGAAAATAAGTTATTTTTTACTAATTCTGGCATATTTACATGGGTGTATTTTTTTTTATACGGCAATGTTCATAAATATGCGTGGTCCCTATTAAATAAACCAATAATAAAAAAAATAATAATAATAATAAGGGCTGTCCACATGGAGATGAGTTTAGGAGTATCTGCAAAAGTTTTTTTTTTTTTGTTTATTGTTTGGCCGTTTCATCCACATGGAACCTAAATGCACAAATTTTCGAAACCTGGTCCCATAGTGATCAAATCCAAAAATACCACCCTTGCATTTCCACATTTACAACCCATAGCATCTTTTCTGAAACGATGACGCCCCCTCTGTGTGGACAGCGCCTCAGTATCTGTGTAAATAGTTGAAATAAGAATGACTGAATTCATGTTGAAGATATTGCCCAAGTATCTACAACTTGTGTGAAATATAAGTCTGTATTCGACTTTGTCAAAGAATATTTGTATATATAATCAAAAATCTGCAGTGGGTATTACGCGAGTCCATTCTCTCACCTCAGGATTTAAAGTATTGTCTGTTTAAGGAGTTAGACACTTCTGGGGGATTATTTTTAGTCCGTTGTCAGCACAAAAGACAGCACAGATATCAGTTTTGAGACGTGGCACAAAGAGGAGTGTGTTTGGGAAACGGTAATGTGCTTGTAATTTTAGAGATAGAAAGCGAAGAAGCATAAATGTGCAGAAGTGTATCATTTCGACATAAAGGACAGGGGACAGCGGGTTGAATTAACATGATCACCAGTGAGCGCGTATATGACACTTCAACATTGTTGCCCTTCGTCTGTGTTTGATAGTGTGAGCGCGCAGACACTTTTATGAGTCGGGCACATCGGACATCGTCTCCCATCATTCCATCACTTCCCTAAGTGTGTGTGTCATCCTAAAGCTTAGCGCTCACATCACTCCTCACTAACACAGCCCATAAATCCTCCGCAGATATACAGCCACATCAGCATCAGCACGGAGCGTCCATCCTAATGTACTGTAAATCTGAAGGAGGACTGTCCAAATCCTTTGTCTCCGATCAGTCTTTTGTTTTCAGGTCTCAGTAGAGTAGAGATGGAGTGGTGAGGGGGAGGAACAGATTTCTTCATAGAGTGCCGGAGCAGTAAATCTGACAGCAGTGTTGGTGCATTCTTGGGCCAGATTAGTATTTTGTCCTCAGCCTCAATAGGTTACAATTACATCAAGAGGGAGGAGGCCTGATTTACAGGTCGACTAGTAAACTTCACCCACAGGTCACCCACAGATGCATCATTCATGAGGGTCTGCATCAAGGTTACATTAGCTTTTTTTAAATTTTGTTTTGACTTTTTAGTTTTAGTTTCAATTTAGTTTTAAAGGCATTTTTGCAAGTTTGGGCTGAAAGACCTCAAAGTAGTTACTATTTTAAAGTACGCTACTACTTTATGTTTATGAGGATTTCTGACGTGTTCTTTTAATGTTGTCTTTCATAAATTTGTATCAGTCTTCATTCATTCAAATATGTGGTAAATGGCTGAAAAATGGTTTATAGTAACTATATTTTTATTTTTAACGAAGATTTATTTTCCAAGGAAGGATACATAACAACTAAATGAAGAGGCAGAAATTAACAAAGTGTGACTTAGGGTCTTTACACACTAAAATATCGTTTTAGTAACTGCCAGCCAAGAAGGTATCAAAGAATACATAACTTTGTTACCTGTGACATAACAAATATGCCCTCTGCTTTATGTAGACCGTAGTCCTGAATGGTTGGCTCTCACTAAATAAACAAGATGTATAACAATTTTGGCAAAATTTTTAAAAAAACAAAAGAAAAATGTACATTTATTGAAATCCAGAGGGCTGATCGGTTGAATATTTCTAGATGGAAAAACAGCCAGTTTTACTTGATGTTTTTGCATTTATATTATTGTTACATTCATGTGTACACTGATCAGCCATGACATTCTGACCACTGAAAGGTAAAGTGGCATTATGTTGATTACCTCATTATAATGGAACCTGTCTGTGGGTGGGATATGTTGGACAGAAAAGGAACATGTAGTCCTTGAAGTTGATGTGTTAGAAACAGCAAAGTGGACAATCGTAGTGATTTAAGCAACTTTGACAAGGGAGAAATTGTGATGTCCAAATTACTGGGTCAGAACATCTCCAGATCCTGTTGTTCATTCTCAAAGTAAAATGGTTGGAACCTACTAAAAGTATCTAAAGAACAACAACCAGATCTCAATCAGTCCAGCATCTATGGGAGCAGAACATTATCATCACCTGTCTAATATTGTGTAGGTTCCCCTTTTTCCACAAGACATACTCGATATAATTTCGATAGAATTCATTTGTCCATGTTTTACAGGCATAAGAACAGCCAATCATAATTAAGTAGCACTGCACTGAACCAATCACGTTAGAGCCGCAGCAAGTTGGGTTGACGCCCACAGCACAGGAGTAAGAGCAGCCGCAGCACATACGCTAATGTTTGAGCTGCAGCTGGAGATGAGTGTTCCCTCAGAAGAAAAGGAGACTGAGAACTCAGGTGACTGGGTTACTGAAAAGTAGGGTACGAACCGTTTGGGTTCAGGACCTTCAATACAATACGGAGATACATGTAGACTGTGAAGAACGCAAACACTCACCGCAGTATCCTCAGTCAATAATCATTGAGACACAAATTACAGCTCTATGCAGCTTTGGTAACACAGAGAGGAAACTACAAACCCGTTTTCATCCAAACAAACGGTCCTTAACGATCAGTAAACGGCATTACTTTGAATGTGGGGCCAGTTAGTGAGCGCTAGTTTAGGGACCATCTCCAAAGTGCTAACCAGAAAATGTCTACATACGTAAAATTCAATAACTTTGCTTCTATTCAGTGAAATGGTACCAGATTTATCTGACACATCCATGAACTCCTTCTGCTCACACTACATCACTAAGAATGGATAGATATCCTACACACATTAGACTAAATATAATATGTATTTAAATGGGCCTATATAGTGTCACCAAATGATGTACTGTTTGCTTATTTGTCTAAGGGATTGTTTACATGTTTGCAGGGGGAAATAAAAAAAAAGAAATATGTATGTATGTATGTATGTGTATATATACATATATATATATATATATATATATATATATACACACACACATCCATTTTATTGCCTTTCCACACGAACCTTGAAGCAGAACTCACACAATATGTACCTGTATTATTTATCTTTATTTATATTTATTAACAGTTGTATAATGTTCTTCAGCACATTGGTAATGTAAAACCTCTGACAGAAAATACATTATATTTAAATCAAAAATAACCTTCTGATGTCTTCACAACTAACTTATGAGTAACAGAAAATTTTACCTGGACAAAAATAGTGATTTGATTTATATCGTGATACATATCGATATCACCTGATATGAAAAAAATTATCAAGATATAATTTTTTTCCATATCACCCAGCCCTACTCTGTTGTCATACCCCCCACCACCCCCAGGGGCCCCAGCCTCAGAATAAAGTAGGTTATTTTTGTGGGGGTGGGGGGCAGTGGTGCCACAGCAGAAAATATGAAGGGGAAACCCTGCACATGGGTTCTGCTTGCGGCCACCCTGTTCAACTTCAGAGTTCGTGGAAACTTCAGGCGACTGTTTGTGTTCTTCACATAGGCTACATGTATTCGTTTGGTACACTCCGTATTGTATCGAAGGTTCAGTACAAACAAGTACACCGTTACACCCCTACTTTCAACACATCAGCTTCAAGGACTAAACATTTCTGCTGTCAGCACTTATAATGATTATAGCTGATTGGTGTATGTTACAATAAACGACTACATCACAGCACAACACAGACTCCAGTGCATTATACATAACTATAAAAGTATGTACAAATCCATATTGAATATTTATGGACAATAATCCAGTAAATGTAAATATTTAGTGACATTTCATCACTGTTTAGCTGGAATTGCTAAGAAATGTCAGTGTTTGAATGATTCTGCAGGTACAAATCATTAAATAAGTGGTAATTGGCTTATTTTTCCAATAATCAAGTATTGTATTTTATGAAAAAAAGCAGCAGGGTTTTTCCATCATTCCCTTTGTGGTTGTGGTAAAATTTGTTTTTATTTTCTCAACACTTTCGATGCTTCTAAGGCGCTACGGTGTCAGTGGCTATGTAAAATATTTTTTCCCCGTCCTTAAAATGACTGAGTGGATTAGTGTAAAATTGCAGCCCTATTGTGTCATTGATGTTGTAAAGAAGCGCTTTAGATGAGTTATTGTTGTGCAATTAAGTGAGCGTGTGTATAGTCAGTGGGTTTTCTTACAGTTTTGTTACAGAGCATAAAATCCAGAGCGTTTCTGTGGTGACTCAGCATGAAAATAATGCTTTCAGGCTCAGCATGACTGGACTTGTTATATTCCTCCATTAGAGCATTAAAACTGCACGTGCTGGAGCAGAATGCAAATGTGAGTTTTGAGGAGAAAAGCCTGTAATTCTGTCTCGCCGGAGTCAGGCATGAACGTGAAGCTGTAGCCTGACGTAATGTCACCGTGAGTGATAAATCTGAAGGCAGAGTTGATGTCTTAATATTGCTTTCTGCCGCTGTGATTAATGATGGATGATGGCTGCTGTCAGTTCACAGTGTTACATGTACCCTTCTCTGTGAATTAGTATGTTGATTTATTGTGCATGTGCTGCGTGTGTCTGTGTTCAGGCTGCTTTTCATAGACACCGAGTTCCAGACGATGAGGCTGAAGGCAGAGGACTCATCTGGAAGGCAACACATTCTCACCGTTAAACTAAAACCTAAGGTAGGACACACACCCTCCTACACACACACTCACCAGGTCTCCATTAGTTGGGAATTAAAAGATTTTTCCTTGTAAAATTTCCCAAAAAGAATTAATTAAAGGGGTAGTTAAAGTTTCAGCCCAGCAGAGCCCAGCCAGTGACCCAGACAGACCACTACGCCGCTACTTGGATAAAAAAAAAAATCATATCTATCCTGCTTCTGAACTGCTTAATCCTCAAGAGGGTTGCTGAGATTCGAGAGCCTATCCTGGCTACCAGTGGGCGTGGGTGTGGGTGGGGTACACCCTGGATGTGTCGCCAGTTCATCTACTGAACAAAAAAATTAAATATATAAATCATATTATTACTAAATGAAGTCATTACATCACAACCTAAAAATATATTTTTCTATCCTGTGGCCCTAATACTCACTCAAAATATGATAAAAGTATTTTTCAACATCAAGATACAGTTATACAGTAGTAAAATGAAGTAAAACATTGTGTGCTTTAGCTGACAAAGTAAACCAGAAAAATGTACACTACAACAGTAAACCTATTCTATATATTTTTAAAGAAATGATGAATTTATATTTTAAATGTGGTACTTAGGTACTTGTGGTAGAGACACTGATGTTTTTGGCTTTGTTTTTCTGTCTGAAGTGTTGTAATTGTTTAGAAGAATTAAATCTTATACTTACATTTAACCCAGTCCTTGGTTGGCCTGTTATTTATTTATTTTAGTTTGGAAGGCATGTGTTATCTATAACATCATGTGGCTTGATTTTTTTTTCCTGACCTAAAAAAACGTATGTATAAAAATGCCCATCGCTAATCAAAATTAGATTGTTATAATTCTCATTATCACCAGTATTGGTTTAAAAAAAAAAGTGTAGTTGAAGCCCTGATACTGTGAGTTTACTGTAAGGACCAGATCTTTTTCACACTAAAAATTATTCATCATCAAGTGGAAAACTCTACTACTTCGTGTTGACCTACAGCCAATCCAAATCCAAACAGGCCGACATCACACAACACACATGGGATGTTCAATTTGCTGATAGCAAATCAGTGATTTACATCTGCGCCCCTAAATCTAGGTCAAACTGGAGAGAGTGTGGAGAGACATGATAACCCACTGTGACTGAGATGTAGCACAGATAAAACATCTCCACATAGACCTCGGCATGATGGGAAACCTTCCACTGTGCATAGAGAAACCAATACACCTACACTCATCTGCATAGCTGCTGTCTCTGCCCACCACTTTTCACAGAATCACAAAAAAAAAAACAAAAAACTTCACATGCTCCAGGTAAAGGTAAATGTAGGCCGGTGGAGTCGCAGTTTAATACAGGCCATTTACATGTTTGCAGGTCGCAACAGCAAATAGTCAAATAAAAGGTGGCACATGGGCAGTTCATGACATTTTATTGAGAACATGATGATGGGTTTTGATTGTTTTTAATTCTGAACTGGTGAGAGTCTGTTATAATCGACTTCTAGACTTTTAACCCTGATGGTTTTGAAGAAATCCAGTTCACACACAGTACTCTGCAAAAGTTCCAGTTCAACATTAGGTTTCCTGGTTTAGTAAAGTTCTAATGATCACACATATGGGTCCAATCAATCGGTAACATGTGGACACATTTGGTATACAACAGTCTCTGTCGTGTAAGCAGAGGAACTTATATACATGTATTATACATATTTATATTATTATGTTTTTGGTCTGACCACACCCCACCAGCTCCACCGCCGTCGGACGTCCTTCATGTTAACACAGTAACTTGAAAAATATTGGGTTTAGAAATTCCAAATTTTCCATATCAATCAATATCATGGAGAGGAAGAACTGATTCA
>JAPQRP010000009.1:6595780-6614366 GCA_037367295.1 Apogon hyalosoma | reverse complement strand
CCATGTTTTCTTTTCTGTCTGTTTTAGTCACATGATACACACAGGAGTTAGCACTGGATTGCATAACCATTGTTTTTGAAGACTTTTGATGGTCTAATACATGGGTCGACAACCTTTGCAATCTAAAGAGCCATTTAAGGACAGAAAAAAGAAAAAGAAAACTGTCTGGAGCCAAAAGATACCCTTATACCTTTCCTCAAACTGGTGACTGTTTAAGAAACTCTTTAGGATCGGTTTGTACAGAATATGTGGAGAATAAATCAAAGTTTCAGCACATTTACAGAACCACAAAGAAATGACAAAATTAAATAAAACAGTGATATTTGTCATTATTTTTGTTTGATGCAAAAATCAACTCCATTGCAAATGGAGAATACAGATGAATACCTTCAGTGTTATAAAATTAAAAGTAGTCAACTTTTGCTACTATTACTAATTTTTTTTAATTCATTTGGCGTAGAGTCTATATTTTTACAACTGCATAACATCAAAATCACTTTATTTCGATGGCAAAATGTGTACAAAAAAAAAGTGTTAATCATTTCCATACGGTTTTTGACAAAGCTACATTGAGCCACTGGAAAAGGGCCCAAGAGCCATATGTGGCCCCGGAGCCACAGGTCGCCTACCCCTGGTCTAATAATTTTTTCCGTGACTTACAGATTACAGATTATATTGTGTTACCTGGGCTTTGGTTGTGTTGTAGAGCGCTGCTAAAACACTAGCAGGGCTCAACAGGTTGTGAAACTCAAAGATTTCTACAATAAATAAAGTAAATCCTTGACTGTGAAGGTCGGTACAGACACAGTCAAAAGGGTGATTCTCTTAACACTCGGAGTTGACCGGTAAAGTTAACATCCTCATCAACTGTTGCTCCTAGACATTGACTAACACACATCTTTTAATTCATTTTCTTCCAAAAGCACGTTACTTTAGTGAAGCAGATCCTACAAACGGCCTTTTTCTCGTCCAGTTCATGCTTCCCAACAAGTTAATAAAATCCATTATTTTGTCAGTAGATTTTGACGGGTATGTTTTTTTTGTTTTGTTTTGTTTTTTTTGTAAGGTCAATGCCGATTTTTAAAATTTTTGGCTTTTTTTTTTTTTTTTTTTTTAAAGCACATTGACCGTAAAATACAATTGAAACACTCAAATAGTTAAGTAATATAAATTTAATTATTGATACACCTACACTTATTTATTGAACTTCAAGTGCTGCCCACATAGGTGCCTGATCAAATATCTTATAATATTTTTACAACTGTTCAAATATCCGCTTTCAAAAAAAGATTAAGGCCGATATTGGAAAAAAAAATCAGTATATTGGGTCTACCTTTAGTTCTCAGATGTCGATTTTCTAGATGTCAGGTGTGGTTTTTTATTACCTGCTTTGAGTCTCCGCCTCCTTCCACCACATCTCAACAGAAAGTAACACCGACCATTTCACTCCATAAGGAAAATACTGGTGGTCTGCATCACCTCCATCCATAACAGCCTACACACTGATTTCTACGGAGGATTTGTGTTAGATTTTCTGCAAAAATACTTAGACTCACTCCTGAGTTCTTCAGTGCTTCTCTTCTGTTGTTACAGCTGCTACAGTATGTATGCGACACTAGACACTTTTATCTTAGAAACAAACTCTGCAAATGTCAAAAAAACAAGTGACTCCTAACACTAAATAAACTTAACGTAAGCATGCACAAAAACTGTCACACTGAACAGTAAAAATTGCTTCCTCAGCATCGCTCTTCATTGTATTTCTTTATTTACATTTGATTAGATTATTTTTTAGGTACTGTAAAAGTAGGAAAGAGACTGTGGAATAACATGAAACATTGTCTTGCACATTAAAAAATGCCTTTTTTTTTTTTTTTTTTTACTACTAATAAGTGTTTTTTTTTTCCTGCTACAGCACTCTGTGTGCAGCAGTAAACAAACAGCACAGTGCTCTGCTCAGTTTTCTAAATCTGCTTTGAATTGCTGGGTTTTTACCAAATATTGCTGTATATGATGGGTTTTTTTTGCTCAGTGAAGCCACAATAAAAAGTACTCTTCACATCCTCTTTCTCACTTTACAGCACAGCAGCAGCCACACAGTTTATTGGATGTGAGCTGAGTTTTACCTTTTAAAGATACACTACACTGCCTCGACTACAGATCTCTGCTAAGGCGAAAAAAACATGCATGTTGAAGCCATCAGTGCTCTCCCTGTTGGCTCTACTAACACATAGGTTGTTTCTCTCAGAGCGTCCCCTCTGTTCCCTCAGAACCTCTAAGTGTCCACTCTGTGCTTGTTCTGGTCTGTTTTTGGTAGAGTACTCTGGACCAGCTCCACAGTCAGTTCCTGCTTGTATTGGAGTCCCTCTCAGACTTCTGGAATGTCCTGGATGAGATTGACAGCCAGACCTGGATTCTGGAGCCAGAAAAACCCAGCCGGTCCGACACCATGAGACGGATCGCCATCGGTAGGAAAAATGTGCACCTTTAACAAAAACTAAGGCTTTTCAGCAGCTTTTTTTTTTTTACTTGTTTGCACAATAAAAACTGAAAAACAAAGATCAAAATAGAAAGAATTTTGCAGGTGAAACAAAAAAACCCCAAGAGGTTTATTATCTCACCCAAATAAGCGTAAACAACAATACGATAACCAAAGAGGATAGAAATGAGTGACATTAAATAAAAAAACAAATGAAAACATACATAAATTCAATCTGGTTAGTTTTTCTTTCACGCTGCACTTTTTTGAATAGACTTTAACAACTGTTCATTGTTAGGGTTGTAAACAGTAGTGCATCTGATGTTGCCGTGTTGTCTCATCAGCTCGTTTTAATTAGTTGCGTTTCTTTTTCTTCTTATTTTGATATCGTCAAACCATCCGTAATGACGGTTCGAACCATGGTTCAGTTTGATCCAGACTGAGATCGCAAAAATCAAAGCACAAAGTCTGAAAATTTAGACAGAATGAGGTAGATGTGAAGACGCTCTGAGACTCCAACTGAAATTAGCACTTGAAAATAATTAAGGAAATACAGTACAAAACAAAATAAACAAACAAACAAAAAAAAACAGTACAACACAACAGCAACAAAATATATGAATTAATTAATTTATTTATTTTTGGTTTGTACATTAATCATTGCACTTAGTACAATAACTGTAATAAACATAAAAACCAAAAAAGGAATAGGCTAAAAGCAAAAGCTCATTCTTTGCCTATCTGATACATGGCTTATGTTAAATTAAATGTGTACAAAATATCTGTGGGTATTGTCAGTTAAATTTACACTCTTATATCAAATGCACAGTGAACCCATCATTATTATAAAACGAAGTCCAACAGGGTTTTCACATATTAAAGAAATCTGATTCCACTGTGAACAGATTCTATGGTTGTATTTATTTCCAGTGTAGTAAAGGTCTGTGACAGAAATAACCGATCATGAATACTATCATTGTCCAATCAGAATCCAGTATTCAACAAAGCTATTCTAAAATCCACTTCACATAAAATGGCTTTTTCAAGTAATTGAATAAATATATAATATACATATTTGCACAATACTGGACCTTTGGTAAACAATGTTGTTTTTAAAGCAGTGGTTCACCTTGGACCCATATAGAACTCAAACCAAGCAAATATGCATATTCAATGTCAACAGGATTTATTTGTTTCTTTTGCAAATATACTAATTTTCCTCCTTGCATTCAGGCACATTACATTAATGTAATAATCATAATGAAGATCACTACTGGATGCTTCTGATTCTTATGAAAATCAAACTGTGTAAATGTTTTTAAACAATATTCTTAATGATGTTTCTAAGTTTTGATGGGTTATTATTTTTATTAATACGTAGTTTACTGTTTGTGTTTTTTGGTATCAGTAATCTACCTACAATATGTTTATTTTCTCGTGACTTTTTAGTTTTACCTCCTACAGTTTAACACAAATATCTGTATCTGTATCATTCTGCTGCTTGAATGTAGAGTTTGCGATTAGTTTTGTTTTATTTTGCATCATAGTGGCCTTTTCAGACGTCAAAACATGTTTCAAGCTCTAAGAATGGGACGATAAGAAAAACGAGACGTCTTGTACAGAGTAGTGCATGTCAGTCAGGCAGACCTCTCAACATGACAAGATAAAAAAAACAGACAAGAGCTGGACCCGACCACAGAGAAAATGTCTTGAATGAGACGATCAAAACTGGGAGAACTGAGACTGACTTGGTTGACAGGTTGTTCGATGTCTTTACACATAAATATGTGGTAGAAATGACAAAAAGCTTTACATTTAGTCTTTACGTACATGTCAGAGAGTGATTCAAGCGATGGGCAATGACCTCAGCTCCACTGTGAAACCAATGCAGAACCATCTTAACCCTTTTATGCATGACGTCCATATTTAAGCTCACTTTCCAGAGGGTTATAAAGTCAATATTCTCCAAACCACATGGGGGCAGCCTCTATAGACCCTAAGCAATACAATGAAAAAAGTCTATTTTTAGTTTTAGAATTTGGACTGCTCTGTGAGCTGATAAATTTAACCTCCTAAGACCCAGCTATGAGTTTTCTGTCCATGTTTGTGGACAAGAGTTTCACAGCTTTATACAAAAAAAAAACAAACAAAAAAAAAAACTGTCCACCGCAAAGGATATTCCTTTTTTTTTTTTTATTTTTTTTTTTTTAATGCATCTGAAAAACCTGTTGCATCATGATGTTTCCAATATGGGTAATTATTCAATTTAAGTTTCTCCATCCACTAATTATATATAATCAGTGGGAAAGCCTTCATTTGTAGAAAAGGCGAAAGAAAGCATCAAGTAAAAAGTATAGTTTACAAAGTATTGTTTATTATCACTTATTATGCACAAGCTACGGATTAAACCTATATATTCTGTAAAATCCAATGAAACTAAACTAAAACAAGTGGTTCCAGGCACAACAAACCCCGCCCCTCACACGTATTGTAGCTTATTTTGGGATGGATCCAGCTGATGTCATCATGTCTATGCGTGTGCTAATGTCAGCATATCAATTGCCTCTTTATATGTGCCAAATTTGAAACTGAAACAAAATTGACATTTTTATAGTTTTTTATTCTTCTTATTTGTATTATTATTTATTATTAGTAGTATTTTTATAATTTCGCCCATTCTAAGTAAATGGGAGAAAGAAAGATGTAAGAAATTTAAGTCTGACCTACTTTTTCCCAAAATGTAACCACATCTATTCTGGGTCACTGGCAATCTATAAACCCAGTATGGTATGAATTCAACCAATAGTTTTGCTGCGACAGACATTAGAAATTTCACCTGTTATAAATAAATAGGGAAAAAAACGATTTGAAAAATTCATTAAAATTGTAACTTTGACCTACTGTTCCCAAAATGTAATGAGATCTGTTTTGTTCACTGGTAATCTATAAACCAAATCTGGTATGAATTCAACCAATAGTTTTGCTTCTAGAGTGTTAAAAAACAAAGAAACAAACTGAACCAAAAGCAGTACCCCTTGCCTCTCCTTTGAGGGGCGGAGTAACCAGTCACTTCCTCAAAGTAAGAATAAAACTACAACTTCTGTACTGATGAAACTGGGTAAACTTAAAAGTTAAATCTCACACCAGTTTTTTTTTTTTTTTTTGCAGTTTTGTCAAGTCAGAGACTTTGAGAATAATGATTTGTACATTAAATATCACAGACATAGAGACAGGAGACAATCGATCTATACGCTGATCAGTACAGATTGTTGGAGCAAAAATGTCACGTGTTTGTGTCTGTGCAGGAAACAACGTATCCATCAAAGTGGAGGTGGATCCCAGACATCCCAAGATGCTGCCAGAGTGTTGCCTGCTGGGAGCCGAGCATGGTGGGTAGGGCCCTTGAGACATGGCAACACTTCAAAGTGTGTTTTCAGGATGCGCAAGAGCAGAAGAAGTGTATCTGCAGCTAACACACCCAGAGCTGACAGTGCATTACAGCATGTGACATCCTCCTCTCATTATAATAACAAACAGTCGTCATGTTCGCACGAGGTTTGTCGAGAAAAATGGTACTGTCGGTACTTGTAGGACAGATGGTCGTCAGTGAAAGAAACAAATGGACAACATGAGAACCTGCAAAGTCACAGAACCACATGATTCCTCAAAAAAAAAAAAAAAAAAGCAGATTCTCTATGTAATGGACTTGGATTTACTTGAGTATTTCTATTTTCATGCAGCCTGTTTTTATTCTGCTGTCATACTTTTTTCTCCGCTACATTAGTCTGACTGCTTTAGTTACTTCTCACTTTACAGTTTTTCATACCGTTTCTGTCCAGTGAGGGTCATTTATCTCCAAATATGTGATCATTGAAGCATTGAATCACTCTAAAGGGGTCATATTTTGCTAAACCCACTTTTCTTAGTCTTTGGTTCATTTATTTGTGTATTTGGACACTAATAGTTCATACAGTTTGAATTTGAACCCTCCAGGTGCTGCAAAACTATTTTTATATTCATTCAGACAAAAATCGAGTGGATTTTTACAACCTGTTTTAAATTCCTGCTTAATTGGTTATGTTTTATAACTAGTTGCGTCACAACATTTACACATATAAGGTCGAGCCTTCAGACGAACATTTCTCCAAGTTCGACAAAATTGTTTATCAGCAGCAGCGGTTGTAGCAAAAACTGAAAATATGTCCAAACTTCGAGCCGATTACCTAAAATGTTCAGTTGTTGCTTGTATTAACGAACACAAGTGGCTGAACGGGACAGAAAGCACGGTCAACAACCTGGAGGGGGTGGAGTCGAATGCATTTAAAGGGCCAGCGCTCAAAATGACCTTTCTGTTGTCATTAGTCAGAAATAGGGTTGAAGATGGACCTGTGGAGTTGAATAAATGACGAATTCAGACCCAAGCAGAGCATTTACAGTTTATGTAGACCACAGGGAAATGTTTGAAAATGTATAATTCCATTTTAAAAAAGCAAAATATCACTCCCTTTAAGCTGAAGGAGTGAGATCAGATTAAAAATACAGTCCACCATTCTGCAGCTCTCTCCTCTCACATCAAATATCACAACACTGGAAAAGTGAACAGCAGTAAAGTGATGTTGGAGAAAATCTGAACAATGATAAATAATTGCAGCTGTCGATTTGTACTGAGATCCAGACCTGCAAAACACCTGTGATGAGCTGAAGTCTGTGTCGCTTCTACAAAATTAAATGGACCACAGAAGGAGGCAAAATAGACTCAAAGGTAATTCTACAATTATTGCGCAATGACACCAAAAACGTATCACAAACTGCAGCTTTAAAAGAAATAAACTCATTACAAACTCACTTTTATTCTCTGAAAAATGTGTCACAAAGCTGAAAAAAGGCCTGTTTTTCTGAGCTCAACATTAGACTTTTTAGAGACACATGGTTCTGACAGGACAGTGATGCTACAAACATACAATGAGCTTATAGAATATGACACAGTACTATAGATTAAACTACCAACAACCTTAAGCAGGTATCAGTAAAATGCACCGTACAAACAGATCAGTAACATGCAAGTGGTGCCAGGCACAACAAACCCCACCCCTCACACATATGGCAGCTTATTTTGGCATCGATCCAGCTGATGTCATCACATCTATGCATGTGCTGATGTCAGCGTATCAATTGCCTCTACATATGTGGCAAGTTTGAAGTAAACTGAAACAAAGTTGATGTTTTTATAGACATTAGGAATTTCTCCCATTATAAGTAAATGGGAGAAGAAAAAAGATTTTTAAAAAATTCATTAAAAAATTTGAATTTTGACCTACTTTTCCCAAAATGTAATCACGTCTATTCTGGGTCACTGGCAATCTATAAACCAAATTTGGTATGAATTCATCCAGTAGTTTTGCTACTAGTGTTAACAAACAAACCGAACCAAAAACAATACCCCTTGCCTCCCCTTCGGGGGACGGGGTAATTAAAAACAGGGATCATTGTACTGCACAGTGGCTACTTTGGCTTTTCATATTTTAACTTCAACCATCTGCTAAAACATACAATGAATAGACTTATACATTAAGAATTCCTGTAATAATTCAGAAAAACCTCCTAAATTCTGTCAAAAACTTTCTTTTACTTGCTTGAGGTGGTAATTGTTTTCGTCAGAGTAAATGTGCATAGAATAAATTGATAAATGTTGACATAATGAACATTTACCTCATGACTGATCAGTTGTTTGCTGCTTTTTCTCAAATATTTGATATAGTGTCCATAGCCCCTTTAGATTGAAAATGACAACAGACTGCGCTGCTTTTTCCACTGTATTAGAACCATGTGTGATGTGGTCTACAGCTACACCTGCACTTAACACAGCCCAGTTCAGATTATTGAATCCAAACAAGTTCATAGAAATGCACATAATTCACGTTTTCATTCATGAGGCTTTTCAAAAGTTTGAAAATTCACTGAACATTTTATGAAAACAAGTTTTTTTTCCACACAGTGTAAAAACACAACAATACTAACACGACCACTTCAGGTACATACATGTATCCTCGGTCTGTGCAGTTTTGTGCCTGTCAGACAATGTACAGGGTTGAATTAACACAAAAAAAGCATAGAAGTAGCAGATCCTTACATTTAACAACCAGAACAATGTCACGTGTGGAACCCTGGTTTAGTAAATTACACATTTACATGGTTTTTCATTCAGACTTCCTACTGATAAGTGCTCTGCTGAGAAATCAACTCATTTCAGCTGTTAGGAGAAATAAGTGTCCTGAGGCTTTGAACGAGGCCTTCCTTATTGCTTTGAGATTATGGATGTAAGCAATAAAGAACAAATTCTCAATGTGTCGGCCTCTATTCAGATCAAATCAGTGAGGATGTGAACGAAGAAGGAAAGCAACACCACTGTTTTTTTTTGTTTTTTTTTTTTTTTCTTTTTGTTTGTTTCTCAGTCATCTCTTCATACTTCAGCCAGGCTGGTTGTGTTGACTATTGTCTTCCGTCATGTCAGAATGGCACGTTTTCATTGTCACCACGCCAACACGGCAGCCAGCCAGCGAGCTTCAGCGCTTTCTATTTAAGTCCCCGTCAATTGTCGGCCATTGTTTCTG
Organism: Apogon hyalosoma; assembly: GCA_037367295.1. Classification (NCBI taxonomy): domain Eukaryota; kingdom Metazoa; phylum Chordata; class Actinopteri; order Kurtiformes; family Apogonidae; genus Apogon; species Apogon hyalosoma. The sequence continues at coordinate 6,605,276 of JAPQRP010000009.1, read as the reverse complement.
TAAACCCAAGGTCACACAACTCCTAGCCTGTTGCCTAGCAATGCAACTCAAAAGATATTAAACACATACACACTTCAGCCACTGAGACGGGAGGCAGGCGGCGACCCTCAAATACGAGGGGTCGCGCAGAAATATTGCTTTTTGCATGTAGGAATAACAAATAGTGAAAGTGATGAGCGCTGCACGGAGGCAGAGCTCCCCTGTGGAGCAGAGGAAGCAGTGACGGTTGGTACCTGATAGCGGTGACGCCGGCGTCTGTTGAACCAGGCTGTTGTCAGATATGAGGCAGCGTTTCAGAGGATGCACGAGGTGTTTGCTTTAAGGAGGCTCTAATGTTTGATAGGCTTTGTGCACAATAAACAAATGATGTTCCAAACCTGGGGATGGGCCATGGACACATTAGAAAAGCTCATGCTCATCATAGATAATTGTCACTATTATATATTCAATTATTCCTGTGTGTGGGCCTACATGAAGGATATTTTTGTGGTTTTGCAGATATATAATGTTCTACCGGTGATAAAATGTTTAAAGTCGAAGGTGTTAACACCGGAACGGCCTGGAATGACTAGACACCTAAACCACTAGTGGAGTCAAATGTATCTATGCAGTATTTCTACTCACGTGAGTTTGTATAATCAACACCTGTGTTTTATTCCTGTCTTTCATCATCCAAGTATCTTAAACCGTGCTAACGTACGTATCTTTAACGTACTTTACACATCTGTCAGTACAAATCAGTGTAAAATGACACTGAAAATAGGCATCAGAGGAAATCATTTGCGTATTTGCATGGTTCACCTGTCTCTTATATTTTGTAAACTTGAGTTCTCAGATACACAAATGCAGTCACATAATGGGTGTGAATGTCTTTGTTACCCCGACCCCCGAAGGGAAGGAAAGGGTTTTGGTTCAGGTTGTTTTTGTCAACACTTCAGCAGCAAAACTATTGGTTGAATTCATACCAAATTGGGTTTACAGATTGCCAGTGAAGCAGAAGAGATCTAATTATATTTTAGGAGAAGTAGCTCACACTTCAATTTTTTTTTTTTTAATGATTTTTTTTTTCTTTTCCCATTTACTCATAATGGGCAAAATTTTACATGTCAATAAGAACATCAATTTTGTTTCAATTTACTTCAAACTTGCCATATATATATAGAGGCAGTTGATACGCTGACATCAGCACACGCATAGACACGACGACATCAGCTGGATCGATGCCAAAATAAGCTACGATACGTGCGAGGGGCGGGGTTTGTTGTGCCTGGCACCACTTGTTTTTAGTCTGGCTTTATTTTGATAATATTTCAAATAGCAATGCAACGTAATTTTAGGAAATATCAAAACCTTCAGTATTGAGTTAAAACACAGTAATGTACAATTGAAAAAGAGCTGTGGGTGAATTTGACCTGTCAGTGATTCTTTAAGAGATTTACCTGAAAATGTAAAAGTGAACCCAAAGCAACAAAAGAAAACATGTATTTACATAAAGATAATTACAGTATGACAGTATATCATGATTAATGTTTTACTGCCCATCTCTGCTCTATAGATTGTGTTTTTCTGAGCAAATTAACTATTAACTTAATTTTTATTTTCTTGCAGTGGTGACGCCTCTGAGGAATAAACTCAACGCCAACATGCACATGTGGTGAGAAAAACCTTTCCTCCATATTATTGTTTTGCAGTTTTCAGCTGACTCATATTTATAATAATTATATTTGATCATGAGTCGTTGGTTGTCATGGGGATTGGAGTTGGAAACTGACCATATCGCCAACATCAACCACAATGTATGTACTCTGGTTCTGTGTACTTTACAGAGAGCACTGCATCATGGGTAGGTTTGAGTATTTAAAGTCCAGCGCTTCTGAGTTTTACAGGGATGTAGAGGAAACATAGACATGGAGTATAGTATTTATAATGGTTTTTATTAGCGTGTAATCATGTGAAAATAAGAAACCTTACATTAGAATGAACAGTCTTCTACTTCACCAGTAGATGTCACTGAATGTCACACACTGAGTCTTTCATATTAATATTGCAAGCATGATAATCATATAATCATTCAGTAAAGGGCTGATTTTGTTGTGTTCACATCGTCTCCATAGCGACATCTTTACAGAAATATCACAGACGACTGACGACAGATTGGTCATCAATATACAAAATATCGATCACGAAAACCTTAAACATACTTGTGATAGGTTTGTGTTCTCGCCTCTTTTCAAAATGCAGGGCATCACAGAGATGTCGTCAAATTAACGGGTCACTTGTCCTGTTCTGTTGGATTATTTCATACATTTTTACATCACATGTTACATTGAAATATATTTACAAGAGCTTCCCATTACATTTAAATATTTGCAATGAAGCTACTTGTAACGAAAGCACTTTGTTTCATATTTTGACAGACTGTGTGTTCATTTCTCTGGCTTTATTTTGAAAAACAGGCTCAGAGATAATCTTTTTTGATGCTTCATATGGTCACGGCTCACAACTAAAACTTCGAATCCCTTCAGAAATTACCACCATTATGTCACAATGTATTGAGATATTAGTTTTTATCCATATAATCATCTCGTGCTATATTTTCTTCTAACCTTTGCTTGTGTTGGCGTCCTTCTGACCGTCCGCCGTACACACTGCTGTAATAAATCTGAAGGCAGGAAGGAAGACGTAACTCATCAAGTTTGGGGGAAAAAAAAAAAAAGCCACAAATGTGAGATTTCACCACAGGTTCTAACATTTGCTTCTCGGCATGACGCGTCTCAGGAAAATCTGCCTCCGCCACCATTCAGCTTAAATGCTACTGCTGCTGTTTTTTTTTTTTTTTTTTTTTAAACCAAGGGTGAAAGTCTCCTAATCATCCCCCAGTGTCTCTGCAGGCTCATTTGCATGTGGTTAATTAGTGTGTGAAGGAGCTGTCTGTGGTCTGCTGGCAGGAACCCGGACTCCAGCGTCTTGCACAACCTCCGGGATGTTTTGGAGATCGAATTCCCGTCACCTGCCACCCACGAAAAATCTGTAAGTCACACAGTTGCCCCCCTTTCCATTTCAAACATGTCCATTCCCATCACAATTACCTCAAGGAGCTCTGTGTGTGTGTGTGTGTGTGTGTGTGTGTGTGTGTGTGTGTGTGTGTGTGTGTGTGTGTGTTTACATCTATGCATCCTGTCTGTGCGTCTGTTTGAGCTTGGAGTCATAAGGGGGCGGACGTACACTATCGCCTATTTTTCCGTCTATTTCCATATTTTTTTTCTTCCCCTCTGTGTTTTGTTTTTTCCACGAGGTGGGCACAACTTCGCCTTTAATTGGGTTGTTTACAGATAAGATCATTAGAATAACAAAGATGGCAGAATTCTCTGCACTATCAAATCGCTTTAATCACGCAAAACCATTTATCTCTTTTTTTTTTTTTTTCCCCAACACTCGTTCTTTTCCCCTCCCCTCTCTGCGGATGGGTTGAAAGGGCGCCGTGTTTATCCGCTGTCGCCGCGGTGATTAATGCCTCAGCTTCATTAACATTCAGAGGAGTGCAAAAAAGTTGAGTTGACCAGATGTTGATTTTTTTTTTTTTTTTTTATACCTGCCATCCTCTCGCTTAATGGATAGCTCCAGAAAAACAGGAGCTTCTCATTACACCAAAAATGCAAACGAGAGCATGGGAAATGTGTGTGTTGACGGTGTGACTGAAACCGAGAGAAAACACAACTCGGCAGGAAGTGATGTCGTCGCGACACGGGCCCGTCTGAGCCACTGGGATCAGTAGTCACAGTTAAAAGTAAACCCTTAACCACCACCAGTGAACTAAACCGTCGACTGACCTAAGATGTTTAAGAGCTGTTGATCCAATAATCCAGTACATGTCAATAAATCAGGTAAAATACAGTTCGTCATCTTTACATCCTCATCAGATTAGACCCGTTTGGACGTTCAGAGGCTCCGTAAGTGAACGTGGAAACGCCATCTTCTGCATATTGAGCCCATTTACACGACCATAACAATCAAATAATCAGATGTTGTGTTCACATGCGCTTCAGAAATGCCATAATCGAAACGCGCTGGTTTTGATGTTTCAGTCCATTATACATCTTACAAATACAGTAAGAGTAGACTGAAACTTCCTGTTACCGTCTTCCACATGTTTAACTGTCATTTCCGTTTTCTTTGGTTGAATTATTACATATGTGCAGATGTAAAAGAACGAAATAAATCAGATTAACAGAAACTAAATACAACTTTAGAGACACAGAAACTGCATTTTAGATTAGACTTTATTGATCTCACAACGGGTAAATTCAGTGGTCAAGGCAGCAACAGAATTAAATGCAAGGAAAAGCTGTGCTTGCATAAAGAAACAACAATTTAAAATAATTATAATAGCAATAAGTAATAAAAACTAATTACTATATACATATTTACAACAGAGTGGACTCTAAGATGGCTGATCAGGAGTTTTCTTGGAACTTTTTTCAACATGTTTCATTAGGTTTTAATTCGCAAATTACAGCTTATACACTTGTTCAATATGATTGGATGATAATGAATCTTTTTTTTTTTTTAATTATCTGCTTTAGTATTAGATTGTGCTATTTCTTACATTCTCTGATAAGATGAACCAGAAAACAAATGTGATATGATTAAGTAATATAAACAGAGGTTTATGGACATTTATTGGACAGATTTATAAATCTTACTTTACAAGGAATGTGAAAGTGAATCTATTCGAATGTGTGGACGGTGTTTTGGAGCAGAACCGGTCATTAACTCATGGTCGATCATATTTTGACACGAAAATTAAAGCCGATTAGAACTTTTGACCCAAAGTTGGTAAAGTTTTCGTATTTTCATCCTGGAAGGACTTCACCTTCAGGCCAGTCTTCCTTCATCAGCTCCACATACACCTCATATCTCAGCTTTTCGTGGTTACTTTGGATAAAAACGGTGCTGGATGTCGCCTTTGACTCATCTCCGTCTGTGTCTGTAGAGCTTCAGTGTGGAATGTGGGATCTGCTACTCCTATCGCCTGGAAGCTGCCATTCCCGATCAGGTGTGTAACGACCCTCGCTGTGGGCAGCCCTTCCACCAGGCCTGTCTGTATGAGGTACGCTAACGAACACACACACACACACTGCTGTCTGGACGACAAATACACACTTTATCATCAGCTTTGTGTTACGGTCTAGACACTGAAGCATTTGGACCAATTTGTGTTTGTTGTTAATCATTTAACACTTAAATATATCTGGAAAATTCTATTTACTGACACACAAAATGAAGGAAACTTGAGCTGTTTGTGCAAAACATTTATTTAACCCTTAATGTGAAGAAACACAGTGATACATAGTAGTACATACAGTCGTTCATACAGTAGCTGAGGATCTGCTTTTTAAACGTGATAAACGTCGGTGAATTTGTGCATAAAATGTGTATTTTTGCCTGTAGTTTTATCATACGCTGCCGTTTTGAAAACATGTTTGATAAATCAGAGCTTGTTTTTTTTAATACACGTTACATAAAACAGTTAAATACTTGGAATAGTTTTTTCGTGAAATGTTCACAATTTGTTTGGTGATCCAAAGGAAATCTGCTCCGACCCATCTGTGAGTGTGAATATGTATCTTACATTCTCTCAGAACCGAAACCAAGTCGATCTGAAACCAAAAATATCCATCAAATGTTGCAGTGTTTTTAAGCAGTCGTTTCAGTTCACCCTTCACAGGAAGATAATAATTCAAAACAAAACAAAAAAAATCACTCTAGACTTGATGACAAGCAAATATATATATATTTTTTTGGCATATTCTAGTTTTGCACAGACAGACCCTTACACGGTTGTATCTGGGTCAAATGCATTTCTAAAACCATAACCTACCAATCGATTAACCTGGCCTTTTACAGTGAAAGTACAAAAAATAGGATGGATTATTTTCAGTGAAATAAAGACACTTTGGATCATTCATTGCTGGTTATTATAAAATGGATCTCACTTCATTATACATATCGTTAACCTCATAGCGTACACTAAATAGACAAAAGTATGCGGACACGTTGAATTCAGGTGTTTCTTTTCTAACGGGTCTGGGATCCAACACAGTCATGACAAATGACATAACATAGTTTTTATATTGTGATGAATGTTAGAAATGTTGATGTTTTCATCTCAAATCAACACGAACAGGACATCTTACAGCTGTGGCTGTGATATGTCCCAATATTTTTGTCCATATAGTTTATAAACATCAATATTTCTGTAAAGTTTAATGGGAGATTTTTCTTCCTCAAAGTAGATGGTTATTTACAGTCAGAGCAAGAAAAGTATTACAAATTTAGAGTTAAAACATTTAAAATCAGAGTCATGGATTAAAAACAAACAAAAAAAAAAAAAAAAAAAAAACAATCAGTCTCAGGAGAAATTAAGTATGAACCATCCGTGAGGCATTTTGGAAGCAAATATAACAATTTCAATCAAACTAACTGATGTCATGATATTTATCCCAATATGAAACTATATTTTGACATTTCTCATTATTGTTTTGTATCCCAGACCACTGTTAGAAAAGAAAACACATGAATTCAATGTGTCCCAATACTTTTGTCTATATAGTTTGACTTTCTTCTGCTTTGAGGTTAACGATACGCTAAAATTCAAAACTTTAAAAGAAGAGAAATTATAGATAATGTATTTGTTTTAGATTTTTTTTCTTTTATTATTATTATGAAATAAAATCTCAAACATTATCAGATGTTTCCAAAGGTTTATGTAAACTTAGTCACTGTTCCGGAAAATATGAAGTTATTTGACTAAAAACTCACTGCTTAAAGGGTTTTTTTCTCCCTTGTTTTAAAAGGCTTAGGTGTTTTGCTCCAGCATTTCCCTCAGTTTGTAGATGTACAGATTACTGTCATTATTCATCATTAATATCATAAAATAGAAAAGAAGCGAATAGAAAAACTTGCAGAAGCATCCAGAAAGCCTCAAAATAAATCTGAGTACACTGGGGAGAAATTAGTCATTAAATATTTATCCACTCAGTTTCCACATTAATTTTACAAGAACTTGTCTGAGGTTCTGACCCTAAACCTTCTATTGGTAAGAAATGCCGTTACAAGCTACAATCAGATATTCACCATAACTCCATCAATATGACTTTTAACCATTTCGGGGGTAATTTTAAAATACTCCTAATACTTAACATACATGTATTTTGTCTGAGGGTTTCTGTTGTAATGGACATGCACTACAAAAAAAAAACAAAAAAAACATGTAGAGTCAGTATTGTTACTGCCCCAAGGTCATGAAACTGCAGTGAAAAAACCATCACACTGTCATTTTAAAAGGCTGAAGTCAGATTAACGTTGAATAAACAGCAGTTGAATGCAGTTTTGCTGCTGTGTGATCTGATCCGTTCACACTCGGGGCTTTTGTTCTTAACATTCCACAGTAAAGAGAAGGATGGTCGAGGTGGACGACCGCCGCGCAAGAAATGTCGGAGCAGGGATTACTGTGTTTAGATATTCTTTACTCAATGTCATATTGAGATCTTTGTAAAGGCTAAAATAAAGTGGCGGGAGGACATTCTGAAGTTTCACATAAAAGCCCTGAAAATGCTCCCAAGTATGAGATAATCTTGAATATACCTTTAAAGTGTGCAGTAATAGGTGTACATTAACAAACGTGGCCGTCACTTGACACTGACACGTCACCTCCAGACGAACGCTTTAATGAAGTAGTCCTCGTTTCTTTGTTCTTCAGTGGCTGCGAGCGCTACCTTCCAGCAGGCAGAGCTTCAACATTGTTTTTGGAGAGTGTCCTTACTGCAGCAAGGTACGTCACACCGACAGCATCCTTCAGAAGGGCCTTCACTTCAGCCGGCTTTATCAGCTCGCCTCTATACGTCACCCCCGAGTGCATCGGCAACAATACGCCGCTTTCAACCGTTCGTTTTGCCGACGTAGCTCTCGATCATTCACACACGCATCCCGCATAGTGCCTTTTGCTCATTCAAAGCCAGACCCGGGTTCGGCAGAGCAGAGCAGCTCAAAGCGCATCGGTTTAGAAGTCCTTCAGTCACAACAGGTTTTTATCCAGGGACGTAAACTCTGTGGGCATGAAGAAAGGCACTGGAGGTCTGAGGTCATGCCCATCGCCGCCACGGAAATGTGACTAAATACTACTTCCTGTCACCAGTGTTTCAAAATACAATGCGTTGTAGATTTAAATACATTATACTCGATCGGGGTTTAACTAGTGATAAAACATTAGTGTAACACGTCCTCCTGAGACCCAGCAATGCATTTTTGTCCTCTGGAGGGGACAAGAAACAAAACAAACAGTGTCCACTGCAATGAAGATTCCATAGAGATTTAAAAATGCATCTGAAAAAACTGTTGCATCATGCTGTTTCCAATAAAGGGATGTCCCGATCCCATCTACAGATTGGTGTCGGCTGCTGATCTGGCATTTTTAAGAAGATCGGATCGGATCTAGTCACGAGATTGGTTCAATCCGGGCCCAGTTCTGGGGGGTAAACAAATGGCTGGCCCTGTCCCTCGTGAAGTTTCCGAGGGGGAAAAGAAAATTAGCTGCACAACAGCAGGAGGCGTCTATAAGTTTCACTTTATGGTCCGGTAGTGATGCGTGAGTCTTTTTTTTCAACCAGCAGGGCTTTTGTGGAATTGTTTGACCCGCCCCAACCTGAACCCCAAGTAACCCACCGATCTCCACATCACTAACGTGCGGCACGTAACGCACCCCCGTATAATCCTGGACACACCTGTCCATAGACTGCTCCAGCATTGCCACACATACGGCCTGCGGGCCAAAGGTTCCCATTTGGCCACAGTATGAATTTGGAAAGTGCAAAAATGATACTAAAGTTATTAAGAGTCAAAGGTGTCGTACTTGTTTTAGTTCTGGTTCCACATTCAGAGCAATTGTGAGCTCAAGTAAAATAATAGTATAATAACCTAGAAATAATGACTCCAAATTTAAATCAAAATTTTCTTGTAAAAAGTCAGTATCGGATCGGTATCGGCAAAAGTAATCCTAAAAAAAAAAAAAAAAAAAAATCAGATTGGAAGCAAAGAAAATCCAGATCGGGACATTCACTCCTTATTTCATGTAAAAGAGCCAAAACGTGTGCTTTCCTGGGTCTACAGGAGGACGTGGTGTGAATAAAATCGTGTATTAGTATATTTTTCAGTAATGAGTTAAATTTAGTTGCTTATACTGAATTATGTATTGCGACAGGTTTGCGTCCCTGTTTTTACAAATAGTTTATTCATGAGGCCGTTTAGATGGATAGGTCCTTAAAAAGCCTTAAAAAAAAAAAGTCTTATATATATGTATAATCTTAAAACTACTTAAAAATTAACTTTAATAAATTAACTCTTTAACCGATAAGAAACATAACTGAATGAAACAGACAGGTTTTTTAAATCTTTAACAAAATTGAAAAAAAAAAAAAAAAAAAAAAAAAGAGAAAAA
>JAPQRP010000009.1:6563192-6576844 GCA_037367295.1 Apogon hyalosoma | reverse complement strand
ACACACACACACACACACATATGCATGTAAACACATTATTTACTTCTGTCTATGCTACTATGTACTAATACACATGACAAAACTGCAACTACAAACCATGGACTTTTGTTTTGTGGATATGATGTCTCTTTTATTTTAGTCATGATCATACTCTTTAAATGTTTGGGTGGTAGCTGTGACCCATCAGAGGATTTCTGGGTTCTGAACGGGTCACAAAGTGTATGGACGAGGGAATAATATTTTTAAACATTTACCTCTCCAATGTTGGACATTTATTTTGACAGACATTTGTGAAAGACTGGTCATTGTGATGGTTAACACCAACATTTGATTGAATGTTTTGCTGGAGGATGTCTGTATTTTAAAGTATGTTGAAAGTGAAATGACATTTAGAACCGAAACAAATGGGACTTACAGGAAGCATTTTGTTGTCCATTTTGTGGACAAACAGTTGCAGAGTTGTGATGGCCTCCCAGCTTATTATTACATTACACACTTTCAAAGCAAGAATGAAATATGTGCATATTTTGCTTTAAAAATACGCTTACAATTACATTAAATAAGTACACATTAGCCTACTTTTGCAAAAAAAAAAAAAATTGGTATGAAGTGGTCTGCGACTTAGTGACAATGGGAGAATGCGGGTCCCAAGGTGACACCAGTTGAGAAGCACTCATTAAACCATAGCAGTGAACTGAGAGATACTAAAGAGAGAGGCCTTCAGTATTATATCCAGTACTTAAAGACTAATCCATAAAAACAGACAATAAGCACTTTGAATCAAATTATTGTATTGATGTAGAATACAGCTGCACCCAATATTCAAAGCAGTATTAGTGCAGATCTACAGGGGACTCACCTGTTCAGGGTCTCTGTGACCCTGCATGAGATTGGCGGCTTTAATATCTGCGTGGACGTACTCATTCTCATGGATGTACTCCAGCACATCCACCTGTTTCATTGACAACAGAACATAAACATGCAAGAAAAAAAGGATGTTTAGTACAAAATAATAATGAATAGAAAACATTAACAATGTGTGACCTTAAAGGGGAAAGAAGATTCATTACTAATAGCCTTCATGTTCATCTATGCTCTTAATCTGCAATGACTAGATATTAAAAAAAAAAAAAACTTTAAACAGTGTCTGATTTTCCAGGAAGACAGTCTCACCAGCCCTCGACCCAGAAGAAGCACGGTGGCTGGCTTCAATCGACCTCCGATTCGCTCACAAACCTTCTGCAGATCACTGCCCAGCCGGTCTATGGCCATGAAACGATACCTGTGAAGGTAAGGGTCAAAGGTGACACTTTTCCTTCTTATTCTGAATAATCAAAACATCAAAACAGAAGGCCTGAATCACAAGGGAATTTATAAATGCTCAGGCATTTTGTCAATAAGAACAACCATGTCATAGAAAATATCCCATAACAGCATGTACATTTATCACAGGGTTTGCAAAGATTCTCACATTTCCATAAGGTTTCCAGGACTGAAAATATTCTGTCCACGACTAGTACATCAGTTAGTGAAACTTCACTAGTGTCTAAAATTTCCTTCCTGCAGCTGTTAGGCTCCACAACAGAAACTGCTCCAAATAATCTGTGCAATAAACCGTACTGATATATATATTCTGTATAAGTCTATATAGATAATTATGTGTGTAGATATATGTACATAGGTGTACGTTTGAGTAGCTCCCTTTTCTCCCCTATCCAACCTGTGGCATGTTCAGCATGTGCACAGCTGTAAATAGTATTTATAGCTTTTTTGGATTTGTCTTTATTTCTGTTTATTTTTTTTGTTCCTGTGTGCTTTGTTTGTGCTCCACTCTTGCTGCTGTAAATTTGGAATTTACAGGGACTAATAAAGGAATATCTTATCTTAAATTAAAAGGAACTGTTTTTGGTTTCATAAGGGACACAACAAACCAAAACAAACAAACAAATCTACATTAATGTTAAATCTCATTCTGCAGACTCTTCCTTAAAAGAGTTATATTTTGCTTTTTTTTTTAAAAAATGGAATTATGCATTTTGAAACATTTCCCTGTGATCTACATAAACTGTAAATGTTATGCTTGGGTCTGAATTCTTCATTAATTCAACTCCACAGGTCCATCTTCGACTCTTTTTTTGAGTAATGACACGAGAAAGGTCGTTTTGAGTGCTGGCCCTTTAAATGCATATGAGCCACTTCATGCCCCACCCCCTCCAGGTTGTTGGCTGTGCTGCTCTGTCCCGTTCAGCCAACAACTGAACATTTTAGGTAATCGGCTCGAAATTTGGACATATTTTCAGTATGGACTACAACTGCCGCTGCTGACAAACAATTATGTCGTATTCAGAGAAATGTTTGTCAGAAGTCTTGACCTCATATTTACAAATGTGACGTAACTAGTTATAGACGTAACAAATACAGCAGGAATAAAAACAGGTTGTATAAATCCACTCGATTTTTACCAAAATGAATATAAAGATAGCTTTGTAGCACCTGGAGGGTTCAAATTCAAACTTTTTGAACTATTAGGGTCCAAATACACAAATAAATGAACCAAAGACTAATAAAAGTGGGTTTAGCAAAATATGACCCCTTTAACAATATGATACTAAAAACATTAACAATTTATCTATTAATTTAATTTTGACATATCCTCTTTAAAAGGGTCAGAAGGACCAGAACAGTCCACCAACTAAAATCTAGCCATAAATACATTATGAAACCAGACTGTGGCTGTTGAAACTTTCCCGTTAATAACCAGAATCTGTAATCTGACATGAGCTGAACTTTGTAAACTGAGGCGTATAGATCTACCAAAACACTGGGTTTGAACGTCCAGCACATCTTCACACTACTGATAAATATAAGAAAAGCCAACTAAATATTTCTGAAAAGACACCTGATAACGTAGCTTCACTTTAGCTGATAAGTAGCTATGATTTATCTAAAATTCTTCTTTATATTATGCTCTGCTTCTAATTTACTCACTGCCACACGTCGGTTCAAATGATGCATTTAATTGATGGCATCAACTTATCTAATCTCTTTTCTGTTTTATTTTATTCACTGGGTCTTATCTTCCACCTTATATGACAATTATCTATTAATATCCATTTCACGTGAATCACTCGCTCGTAACTCTTAAATAAATAGTGGTGTCAAAATAATGCTTATCATAGTCATGAGACACACCTTTCATTTGGAAGTTTACCCCACAAGGTCCATTTAAGACAACTTTAAGGAAATGAATCTAACATGAACATTTGCAGCTCTCCTCTTTGACATTTCAATATAAAAAGAAACTGTATGAGAACTTCTCACATCAGCAGTATCTATATTTAACAGAATTGCTCAACTGGCAACATCTTGGTAATATGATTTATGGAAATATAGGAATAACACATTGTGAGAATTCAAAGATGTGCAGACTATGCAACAAATGTCTTCACCTTAGGTCATTATGTTCAGCCAGTCCTGATCCCCAGTAGGTCGGGATGCCCAGGAAGTCCAGTTTTCTCTTTGACTTCCATCTCTCCACTGGAAACATATTAGATTGAAAAATTTGTCTGTTAAAGTAAAATAAACTTGGAAAAAATATGCATATTTTTTTTAGAAATTATATAGGATCATCTAGGCAGAGAAAATCATAAGACAGTGTAAAGAAAAACTCTGGGATGTTCTGCTAAAAAATACCAAATTAAGAAAACTTCCAGACAGTTGACTCGAAAGTTTAAGATGTTTTACCTGTAGAAGCCACTTAGTTCTGATTTAAAATACAGTTCACATATTTCCTGTGTCATCGTATGTCTTAGTTTAGACTCACAAATAAAAATGCCTGTTTATTACAACCCTGTAAAATCGACGTGTGGTCGCCTAAGACTTTAAGAGTGTTGTATGTTCTCAGAAAAACTATAAGACAACATTTAGGATGTTCATCAACCCTGCTTTACTGATGTGAAATACAAATCAGGCTTTTCCCTTGACTTCTCAAACAATCTTAAATGTTTTGTATCCTGTCTTAGAATGCTTTAAGTCAATAAGTGTGTGCTGTACTGGAGAAAATGTTGAAATTAAAGACTTTATCTAAGTTTAGACAGATAAACAAATAAGACTGCTGTCAAAACCTAGCAAGAATAACACTTTCATCATAGCTCAGTCTTTGAACCCAAACCTGGTTGAATACATGGACCATTATATCTACATATCAGATAATAATAATAATTAAAAAAAAAAAAAAAGTTTGCTCTTTAAGTTTTTTTCCCCCTCAAGTTTACATGTAAAGTTAACACTGGTTCACAATTTAAACAAACAAAATTAAATTTAGTCCAGGTTTATAGTAAAACGTAAACTGACCTTTCTTGACCTTACTATAGTGTTAAATTGTAGTGTTAAACCATGATCAAACAGGTTTAATAAATTAATCCTTCTTGTTGTCACCCCCTCTTAGGGTTACTTATCCCTTCCCTTGCTTTAACCTCCTCCAACACAACTCCTTTTGAAGCCCCGATGTCCATGAAAAGTAGGCAAATGTTTTGTCCAGAAGTCAGATTTGTCCTTGCAAGTGTAATAAAGCATGCATGCAAATATCAATCTTACACTACTGAGGGTACAAACACCCACACACACACGGAGGCCCCAGACAAAGCAGTAGGCCTGGCTCAGGGCTTGATGGCGGCTGGCCTGACTGGCGCTCCACCAGGCTGGCAGGTGGTCAGGGGCTCAGCTGAGGCCCGGGCATCATTACGTGTGAGTGGCTTCCTCTCCAAACGTAGGCATTGGAAAGCTCAGACAAGCACAGAGAGGGGGCCTAACTGCCACTGAGGTGCATGTTTGCTTTGGCTTATTATTAATTACTGTGCGGCAGGCAGCGGAGCCTCTGTGTGTCTGCAGCCACTTCATCAGTCAAACACACTCGTGCTCCAGCGAGCTGCCGGGACGCTGGACAGGTGGTGCTACTCACTGCTGTCCGCTTTGGCTGCCCTCTGGTAGAACTTGAGCTCGGAGAACAGGGGGCCGTTCTCATGGTACTCCTGCACAAACAGGTAAACAGAATTGGTAGGGCTTTGCGACAGGGCCAAAAATGTTAAGATAAAGAAGTCTGTATCAGTCAATAGCGATAATTATCACAATTAATGCCAAAGTCATTCTTTCCATCAGGTTTGAGTGTCTGTTTTTGGTTCAGTCAAAGTTAGTGGACCTAACAAAACAGAGAAAACATAGACAAGGCAAACAAAAACAACAGAAATCACATAACAGGACTTAAAACACACCTGTAGTCTCTGATTTTGTTATTTGGTGTTGATTTTATTTTGTACACCTTTTCCACTACCTCCCTAGGGATGTGGTAAAATGCACTTCTATAATTAAATCATAAAATTATTGACTCGGAACCAATAAAAAATGATATACGTCAGCCCTGCGATGAACTGGCAACATGTCCAGGGTGTACCCTGCCGTCGCCCATAAGTAGCTGGGATAGGCTCCAGCGACCCCTGTGATCCTAGTGAGGATAAAGCGGGTTCAGAAAATGAATGAAAAAATAAAATACGGAGGTGTACTGAACAAATACATGTAGCCTATGTGAAGAACGCAAACATTTGTCTTTCCACACGAACCTTTTTGGAATGAAGATTTTATCTATTTGGATTTAACCAACAAATTTACTGGCCTGTTTTGTGTTCTCTTTTAAAACTTGAAAGCTTTTGCCTGCTAGTCAGACTTTTAGTTTAGTTTTAAATATATGTACCTGTTTTATTGATCTGAAACAGTTGTATAATGTTCTTCATCTGTAATGTTCAGCCTCTGACAAAAAATAAATCATATTTAAATCAAAAATAACCTTCTGATGTCTTCATATCTAACTAATGAGTAACGGATAATTTAAGCTGGAGAAAAATAGTGATTTGATTTATACCGTGATACATATTGATACAATTTGATAGGAAAAAAAATATTGTGATATGACGTTTCTCCATATCACCCAGCCCTATATGTGTACTCCATGCATACAGGCAGCCCAGGTACACACTGCTGAATAACTCATAGAGGAAGCACTGACAATAAAAGAGAATCAGCTTTCTTTAAGTTCCTTGTTTTAGTTTCTAAATACACAACCAGTCAAGAGTTTTAAAATATCCCCATATTTTCAGTTTTGCTGAAATGTAAGAAGTTTAAGTCTTGAGAATGACCTGAAATGGAACAAGCAGACAAACTGCAAGAGTTTAAAAGAGTACAGAGTAAAAAATAAAACATCCTACAGGTGTACTGACTGGTTGATTAATATACAAGAGCAGTGTTAGAATAGACTGACTCCTTATGAAGCATCATTTGGATAATTTTGCAGTGCAGGAGGTAGTATATTGCTATCATAATGGGGAGGAAAAAAGCAATTTAGAAAAATCAGACAGACCAACTATCATAATAGTGAGAAGTGTAGTTCTTTCCCTTAGAGAAAATAGAGGGTTTTTAAAACTTTTTGGTGAATACGTGTAAACTTTTATTATTAACAGCATTGGTACAGAACTTGCTGATGCCAGCTCATATAGTCTATCTTTACCAGATGAAATACCCTAAAACACTGGAAACTTTTCTTATTTGTTAAGAAACACTCTGTTTGCTTCAGCCAGATATCGGCAAATTTCTGCACTGGAATGAGACTTTTACCCATGTCCCATAAAAGTAGAGACATGAAAAAAAAAAAACCTTCCTTTTCCTTTTGTAAAACTTGATTATCCATCAGATATGGTCCATATTCAGGCAGACAATTTTCAATAAAAATGTCAGATTCAAAACAGAACAGATGTAATATTTTAATCAGGATTCAAAACTGCCAATATGAGACAAAAAATAACTTCAACTCTCAAAGCTACTTAGTGATAGTGACAACAGGTGGCAGGTAGCAACAAAAGCTCTTAAATTGAAAAAGTTAATTTACACCTGTTATATTCTTAAGTTAAGAGCAATTTAGCAAATATAAATACAACAGAGCGAGGGTATAATAAGCAGCGTGGCATTCACAGCATGTCTTTGACATGTCAGCATATTTGTATCCAAAACAAGCAACTAGCAAATAATTTACAAATTATTGAAATTTTTAAAAAGTCATTTAACTTAAAAACAGTTTTGGTTGTGCTCATTCAACCCTCAGTCACCCTCCTGTTGAAGTCAGTCCTACAAAAAGAACTGGATCTATTTCATCAACTGTTACTCCTGAAAGTAAGGTAGGTAGGCTATTACTGCTCTCATGGTCGGGGGCTATTTTGTGCATCTGAGCCTGACACATACAGGTAAAACCTAATTTAGGAACTTAATTTTTTGTACAGTGTGCTATCAAGTAATTTCTCCAAACATACGCCTAAGACCTGTAAATATAAAATGTTTCATCACTTCTGATACATGTACAAAGTTTGGTGAATTGCTGAGAATGTTATGGCTTCCAAAAGTGACTGATTAATCAGATGAATATTATTATGTGTATTATTATCAATAGTAGTTATTACTTGTTGTAGTAGGAGGAGACTCCTGCAGATATTAAACTTTCAAAAAAAAGCATGAAAAAGATGGATAGGCTCCATGATTGCACACAAATGTACTCACCACTTTTATCACAAAATCTGTGTCGGCTGCAACAGGCTTGTCCACATGCTGTGAGGCTTAAAGAATAGAGAACACAAACAGGGAATAAATGATACACTGCACCACGGTACATCAAACCCTTTCACTCAAAACATTTTAATACAGACATTAAGACAAAAATAAGGAACTGTGATCAGTGGTATGTGAATGTTGGTCATCATTTTATATTGGAAAGAAAAAAAATCTGCAAAAGACTGTAAGTATACAGTCATGTCAATGGGTAGACATAAGAAAAAGCCAAGGACTTTCTAAAGAATTGTCCTTTTATTTTTCAGCAGATCAGACAGAATACTTTTAATGTATCTACCTCAAACAGGTAGATAAATTGCCAGATAGTGAAATAGACGGAGCTGCAGGAAGTTGGCAAATGAAAGGAAAAATCTGATGGGAGTAGTCTATTTCAAGATGACAATGTCCACAAGGCTCAGGTTTAAATCACTGGTTTGAGTATAAAAAAATAATGCCAGTCATATGCAGTAATGTACGACTCAGAACTATTTGTTTTTTCATTGCACTTTGAATAGTACAGATCACATTAATTGAATATTAGTTTTTGGTAATAATGGAAAATGTGGAAAAACCAGAGAACCCAGAGTGATAACTTTATCAGCATAACTTTATGTAATTTACATAAAACATCAGAGCTGTTGCATCTATATGGGGGCACTCTCTGGGTCACAGAGAGCTAAATGTGGCCACGTTCAGAAGTCCACACTGTGGGATCTCCTTCAGGTGAAAGAAGTGTCTGCAGGACCAGGAATATCCCACAGTCAGACTCTTGTCAATTTCTAATCACTTCTCTTGCAGAAAAGCTCCTGACTTCATAACTCTGGTTGTAATGACACTGGAAATTCCCATCTTCAATGTGGCAGCAAAATACTGGTTCAGTATTCGTTATGAGGGAATGACAGATAACAAGAAAGTCTGATGCAGCAGCACAAATCACAATGAGTCTGATCGTATCACTTTATGCTCTAAAATTAAATACCAGTTAGATTTTTACCATGTGACCTCAGTCCATAAAGTCATATCTGAACTCAATTCTTCATTGGCAAGTCATTCTGAACAAATACATGGAAAACACCTATGATGTGTTCTCAGTTTGTCAGTGGACAGACAGTGAGGTACTAGCCCCAAAGAAGTCATTGAACTGGCAACTCAGTAAAATCAAAACTGGAGGTTACATGTAATGTGGATGTGAAAGTGCATCACAGACGGTTAAAGCCATTGTCAGTCAGTTCAAGACCATGATGAGTTCACACTAGAATCAGTCAGACAAACAATAATGTCAAAGACCAAACAGAAATATTTAATCTGAGACATAAATGCACACTGTTCACTGTGCCAGCTGTTGTGCTCATAGATTTAGGGGCTTTATGTTGTTTCTTCCCTTCATTTGTCACCAGTCTGAATTTCTATTATTCAACATGAAAGTGTTGTGTGCTCATTACCGAGATAGATCAGTCCACAGCCACCTTGACCAATGATTTTACCCAGCCTCCACTTCTTCTTGTCAGTGTCAGTAAGTATAAATCCATCTGGGAGTGGTTTGGGTAAAGTCCTCTTTTTTTGTGGAGCCATGAAGTCTGAGTAACAAAAAACATAAAAAATAATACACAGAATTAGCTCACAGAATTTCCTTTGGGATTAATAAAGTACATATCTATCTATCTATCTATCTATCTATCTATTCAAATGTTTTAGGACACACTGTCACTAAAAGACAGACCTATACTTTTAAGGATTATAATGGTCTGTCTTTCTTTATTAATTACCTTATCTATCTATACAACCTTAAAAGAAACAACAGATAAGGCACCGAGAAGACAACTGTACTACACAACAATTACTTTGACTTCTCAAAATGTAAATACATTTTCTTGATAACGGTATACTTTTATTCGAGTACCATTTTGAATGAAGAACAGTGATTTGTAATGGAGCCCAGTGGTACTATTGAAGTAACCCATTTGTATGCAACTTTAACCACTATTTAGCAGCTGTAAAAGATCAGTTGTATAAAGTTTCTCAATAGTCTGTAAGAGTAGTAACCGTGAAATATAAAGACAGCCACTGAAAACTGAAAACAAGCAACCGAAAAGTGATGAATACCGTTAAATTAGTTAGCGCCGGCTAGCAGCTAGCTAAAAATACGCGAAGGCATTAACTTGTAAACATAAGCTATGTAACATATAAACTCACCTTCGAGGGGAGGCCACACACGTCGTCAGTTTGTCTTTTGATGGGAAATCATATCGATAAAGTACTGTCACTTCAACTTTACGGTTTCGATCACCGAAATACTCACTCTCCACTCAAAACAGAAACAAGACACCGAGGTAAGCACTTCCTGAAAGTTGTCCCTCCCGCTATGCGGCTCAGCCAATAGGAAGCATGGAAAAGTTTGGCAACCTCAACTAGCCAATTGAAAAGCAGTGGTGGGTTTATATTGTTTTACGCATGCGTATTGATAAATCTATGTTGAGATTGCCGGAAGTGTTAAGAGGCGTTCAAGTTGTTCAAACGTCTAATAAATTAATTAATTAATCCCAGATTAATAAAGTACTCAAAGCAAGTACTAACCCAGTATTAGTGCAGAATATGAATAACCTGCCACACTTTGGCTGTTTATTCAGAAATGGAGGATAAAATACATAATTTACCCCCCAAGCCATGAGACAAAAGAAATTAATTTCAAAATCCTAACTAATATTTATCCGATGAAATGCTGAAATTGATCTTAAATACATAGATCACTGTAACTGCACCTTCTGTGTTACAGAAACTGCAGGGACAGATCATCTTTTCTTGTACTAAATTGTCAACATATTTAAACCAGTAGCATGTTGTTGTCCTGGTCATCATAGACAATACCACAGATATGATTTTATAATCACATCAAAAAATATATTTACAAAAGGGGAAGTTAATAATTAAGGAATGAACATAATTTTCAAGGGTGAAAGTAGTGACCTAAGCACCAGCTGGTAAAACAGTGATCATCACCACACATGGCGTACCAAAAAAAATTACTGTATGGCTAGTGGAACCTATTTACCTCACCTACAGTGCAAAAAATTAAAGCATCATTAGTGATCTAAATAATTCATACTGCTACCGAAATTATTTTTATTTATTTTTTACACATACATGTATGTTTCCACTCAAACCAATCAGTCAAACTTTACTAATATAGAAAATATAAAATACATGTTTTGCTACATAAGTTCAAAGAGAACATAAGCCTAAATAAAGAAAGCAAAACTTAAATGAAATGTGAACTAATAAAACAATAAGAAAATTAATTATATGTGTAGCACAGTGTGCTGTGTCCTTGGTTTTCAGTATGATTCAAGCTTAAATAGTCTACAAAACATTTTATCATTTCACTTAATTACTCATTGAAATGTCCAATTATGGAAGAGATTCGCTTGCTGCTGACTAACTTAACCTTGCTTTTAAGTGCTGATAATTAACATTTATAAAGACGTTAGTCTAGGTTTTAACATCTTAGTGCTGTCAGAATGCTGTTTCAGGTGATATCGATTTTTCGTAAACAGCTTAAAAATATCCTTTTCTCTATCAGCTCTGTAAAAATGTCCGTTTAGTGTCATCTGTAAATTGCAGTCAGGCACAAAGCCTGGTTCACTCTTGTTACACTCAATACTAAAGTGGACCCCACCTATGCATAAATACTCCCAACAGTCAATAAGGGCAGTCAGTGTTAGCAGTAAAATGGAACCAGAGGTGGTACTGGTTTCTGACATCGGATTGGGCCCTTCAAAGCAGCCTCTTGTATACTGCTTATTCTACTTACTTACACAAATCAATAACAGTTTGTTTTCGGGAATTCAAGCGTCCCTGTTGTAACCCAGCTTGATCTCCGCTTTGCTGTACAACATGGTCAATACCACGGCAGCCTAATGAACACAGGCTGCAGGGACAAAATGCAATGCTGTAAACAGTGGTGGACACAAACTCACATTTTTTCTCCACTCGTCGCTCCCCAATCAAGCTTGTTTTATTCCGATGAAAGGAGAAGGAAAATGCCTGGTCTTGTTGTTCCTGTCGGCGTGCACCTGCAGTGAGCATATCGATCTAAAGGCACCCTTAGGGCCTAATTTAAGACTCAAGGATTCCGCTATGAAAGGAAGAAAATAAAACATCACTGGTTGAACATCAGGTAGTCATAAGGAAAACCGGGGGAAACTGGGTCTGCTTTGGATTGAAGATCCAAGTCATATTCGCTGTCTGTGAGAATATCAGTGGCACAACACTTATAATGAATGTGGCCTAATTATTGCACTATAGAGCCTGTGTGAATACCTGCTATTAACTCATCTTATAGCTTACCAGAATGCTTTTAATTGCATAGTCCTTTCCAAACATATTTTTTTCCTGACAAATACTGAATGTATGTCATCAATTTAGTGGGGAGTTCAGCAGTTTTTCATTTTTCTGGTAACCTTGAGCAGTTTCTCTACCAAGGAAACAATCACACACTGTTTGAACCTGTGTCACAAGCTGTTAGTATTTAATCTTATTTCCCATTTTTCTGGTTAATAGCTGTTCCATCTGAGAGGAAAACCAGGATAAACTGAGATAGTGCAATATGATGCCATAACTACAGTATAGTACATGTTTTGGGGAAATGCACCCCATTAATAAAATAACAAATATGTACATTAAAAGCTTCAACAGCTAACCATGCACAGCATTTATAAACAAAGTAATCATGAGCAAATATAATCATAACAAAGCACCATTATTAGGCTACTAGTGTTTCTAATATTGCGTTGCTTTATTTATGATACGAACTCTTCGCATAATGAATAGACCTTTATTGCTTAATATTTTATTTTGCTTTTTTCCCCTGTTTTTGTTTTTGTCTGCAGGTTACCATTGCAAAAGCCATAGAATATCCAAATTTATTGTTCATGAACCACAATGCTTTGATATTGGGTTAGTAGGCATAGCAGAAACATTCTAACAAATATTAAATGTAGTTATTGTACTAATGTAATTTTTAGGAAGACTAGAGTGTGTTAATTAACATTTGCATGTGCAGAAATTAGCCCTGTTGATTTTTCAGCTAACTGGTTACCCTGGTTAGCTTTTTGTGTATTATAGCAACTGTGTTTTCTGCAACAGCTGATGTGTTTTCAGTGCTGACTCCATAACTATGACCTTGATGCAATAATAAACAAATCACTTGAAAGCATGAACATAAACTGGTGTTTCATGTGCAGTCCGTAATTTATGGATATGGAGACTGGGCATGAGTAGATCACATTGAAGACATGCAGTGCACTAAACTGATCTATTGACCCATGTATTCATTAGCTGATCTGCCAGGCCAACACTGGCCTCACACTGTTGCCGACCTATGATATGATTGATATGATGCATTAGGATTTTATTGCAAAATTGATCCACACTGGTTGTTTATGTGAAGCCTCCATGCAGAACTAAAAGTAATGCAACATTTTTATCCTTTTGACTTCACATAACATCAAAACCACTAACTTCTATCAATATTATGTAACATACACACATGGGTGACAAATTAAATGGGAAATCAACATAAAGTAGCAGCGTAAAGTGTTGGTCCAGAACAGCTTCAGTTCTGCTTGACTTTGAGTCTATAGTCTGTGTAATCTACCACAGGAATCATTGTCGTTATAATAATATAAGATTCACTCATTCACTCACTCATTTGGTGTTTTTAAAATGGTGGTGGAGAGTGTCTGAAATGTTGGTCCAAACTCTTCCATGGGTGTTCAGCTGGGTTGAGATCAGCTGCCCAACATCACCACAAAAACCACGATATGGGCCAGTAAAAAGGGAATACAAACAATTAATTTGTGGTTGTATTAGCAACAAGATTTAGCATTTAAACACATCAGACTGGTATGTGTGTAAAAATTCAGACTGAATGTGTATAAGGTAAGGTAAGGTAAGGTAAGGTAAGGTAAGGTAAG
Organism: Apogon hyalosoma; assembly: GCA_037367295.1. Taxonomy (NCBI): domain Eukaryota; kingdom Metazoa; phylum Chordata; class Actinopteri; order Kurtiformes; family Apogonidae; genus Apogon; species Apogon hyalosoma. Next base: position 6,563,228 of record JAPQRP010000009.1, on the reverse strand, counting down.
GTAAGGTAAGGTAAGGTAAGGTAAGGTAAGGTAAGG
>JAPQRP010000009.1:6550798-6562963 GCA_037367295.1 Apogon hyalosoma | reverse complement strand
AGATAAGATAAGATAAGATAAGATAAGATAAGATAAGATAAGATAAGATAAGATAAGATAAGATAAGCCTTTATTAGACCCACAAGGGGAAATTCCAGATGCTATTTATTTGTGTAGGGCTGGACGCAAATGTCTGACTATTTCGTCAGCACAGACATCCCCTCTAAAATTGTTATACTTGATATTCAACTTTTTTCTAACAATACTTTAAGCATATCAGTAATTAATCCTTTTCATGCTTACTTAATTTGAACAGGAAGTGGTGTCTGTTCTAAGAGGGTCATCGTCAGCCCAACATCTCATTTCTGTTTTGCTATTCTGGACTTTCCAATGACATTACAATGACAACTTAGCTAGTCCTAGAACATTATTTACATCCATTTCTACTGATTCTTTACAATCTGTCAGCATTAAAGGCAGTCAGTTAGTTTATTTAACCTACAAAACTTTGAGTAGTCTTCTGCTGTCACTGTATAGTCCTAATGTCAGACTTAAATGAGTTTGGATCTTGCTCAGCTGCAGATGAACTGTGCATAATTGTCCAATTGTACAACAAGTCTGGGTTCTAATGGGGATATCTGAAGAGGAAAAATGTATGTAACAAGTTACGGGTGGTAGTGAAACTGTTACCCTCAATTTACCATGTTAAATTGTTCTATATTTAGTCTTCTCATTTTTACCATTCACTTTATCATTAGGGCCATTTCTTGTTATAGGCAAACTAGGCAAATGCTTAGGGCCCCCAAGCCACCAAGGGGCCCCAAAGCTGAGTGTTCATCCTCATCTGAGCAGAAGTAAAAAGTGTCCTGTCTTTATCCGTAGCTATCTCATGTGTTTATTACATCCCTTATATACTTAAAAAAAATTAAGGTAGGATATAAATAAAATAAACTGCAATGATAAGCTGTGGCTGGTGTTTTTGTGGCATTATTAGGTCATATTCATTGGACCGCACTGTCACACAGTAACATAGCGGGCCGCTGACAATGGGAATGACTGACAGCTACTCACCTACCATTCCTGTTAGAGAGAATATTAAACAAAGCAAACTCTGTAATGACATCAAAAAGAAGTTATCTCAGTGGTTGTTGTATTTTCTTATTTAAAGTAAACATTTTTTTTATAAACACTCAAAATCTGTGTTATTTATTGACATATAGAGGATTGTTTTCCTTCTATTATAGTTTATTATCAGTTTAACTTGCCTGAGTGACTTAACTTAAGATGTTTAATTTTAACTGTAGCCTGTTTTGCTCATAAGGTGTAATAGATTGTGGCATCTTTGTAGACCATCTTAAGGCTTTAGGAATCTCTTCATTGTAGTTTAAAAAACTAGGGGCCCTCAAACAGCATCTTGCTTAGGGCCCCCATGAAGCTGGAGATGGCCCTGATTATCATGTTATATTGTATTTAAGTGGTTATCAAAGCCACAGCACCATGAGTGACTGCACTGTGTTCCCAAAAGTTCATAAAAGTTTGAAGCCCTGAGCATTTGCTGTTGACTTTAGTGGCAAAGCTCTATAGTCCAAAATGAAGGCAGTCAGGTCTGGGGTCAGGCCAATAATTTTGTACCTTTTGTCATGTCACTTTTTTCTTATGGCCCTTTCCCTGACTCCACTTCTATGAATATAATTGGAAGTGACCTTTATTTAGTATAAATATTCAATCAAAGCTGTCTACCTCCTATAATCCACTATTGTTTTCACGTAGTCTACATTTTCTGAACGCTACTTGATGTGTTTGTTTAGCTAATGTACACTAGAGGAAAAAAAAAAAGACACTCACATGTGCTTAAACTGTTAAATTCATTGGGAGGGGGCTACAGAGTGGACACAAATTAACAGAAATGAACGGTTATGGTATCACAATGCAAATCCTAGTGTGCATCTTTGTTCATGTAGCCTTTTCAATGCAAGGTTTGTACGAGGCTAGGCAAATTACAGTTAAACAGCTACATGTCTCCAATTTCCACTTGCTGGGCCACATCAAGAAACGTAAGAACTAAATGATGTTTGGTTTGGGGTTTTACATTTCAATTTAGCCCCAGGCCTGGAAGCCATTAAGGCCTAATCTGAATCCTGGTCAGTGCTTGCTCCCTGGAGCAGAAAGTATAGTTTTATTAGCATCAAATCATACACAGCAGAGAATGCACACATACACAGTAGCGCGGACCCAGCCCACGTCCAATAATGGCGAAGCAGCATCTCATTACTGGCCATTAGATTTGTATTACTTTCATTTGAACTGGCAATACATCTCATATTCATAAACGGAACGAAGTAACAACATGAAATAGTGACACAGCTGCATGATGGGAGCTGAGAGACAAGGCCAGGAACAAATGATTCATAAAATGGAACAGTTTGAAAATGTCATTTATGACACGGGGGCAGGATGTCCATAATTACCGGCAAAACGTAACGCCCACAAATGTGCCGACAGGTACGATTACTGCAGGTAAATTAGCCTATAAATACATCTGGTTTTATGTGAATTTTGAGTTATTAGTTAAACCAAAATATACAGTAAACTCTTACGTATGAGTGTGGAAAAAAGGGGCAAAGAAGTAAAAGCTCCTCCATCTTTCTGGCGCAGCGTCTATACTGAGTATCTTTCACTGATGGACACAGCACATTAACTGGCTCATTATCAGCCTCCCAACATATGGACTTGGGCCGGGGTGGGTCAGAGCCATGGCCGGCCCTGTCCGTGCCCCTCTAATTAGGACAATTATACCATCTCCATCACGAGGGACAGTTACACAAAATGGTGTCATGCCCTCGCAAAGATTGGTGTCACCGAGCCCAGACTATGAGAGGAGAGTCGAAGGGAAAAACTGCAGTTGTTCGTTCGGCAGGCAGCGCCAAGCCCACAGAGCAATTACCCCGGGTGAGAGGTGGGAAAGAGAGAGGATAGAGCAAGAGAGGCAGAGGGCAAGTGAAAAGAGAGGAGACAACAGAGAGAAAATGGTGGCAAAATGGAGAAAGGCAGGGGTTAAAACCTTAGCCACAGTGAGAGGTTACAGTATCAACAAAGTTAACATTGGTGACTGTTATATTGACTGTGTGTGAGGATGTTCAGCGGCGTTCCACTGGACAAGGACAATGACTTTATTCAGTCATTTAACCTCACTTGGTCCGTAGAAGTGAGTCTCATTCAAAGGAGTGATCTGAATGTCTCCCAGTAGAAACGCAACAGTAACAATAACTTTATTTTGACTTCACAGTACAGTGATTTTAAAGTAACAGTACTTAGAAATGGAAACAGTACTGATTTTTTTTTTTTTAATTAAGTGAAAGTGCTGTTACTGTAATAAAATTGTACTCAAGTAAAACCACTTCTTTTTTTCCCACACTTTTCATTGTTGATTCCAATTACAGCAGACAGTATTAACTGCTGTACACTGTATATTCATAACTTGCATTCCTACCTTTCACAATAAAAGCCCTAAACATATATGCACTGTGACTCAGCCCCTTAAGAGAATTCCACCAAGAGATAACTCAATAGAACAGGTTACATTTTTATTTATATCAATTAAGTCACTTTGCATTGTTTTATTCTAGTGAAAAAGCTAAGTGACACATAATATTAATGTTTCATATTGCACATAATACATCTTGACATGCTACTCGATTAAATGCACTTTCGCAGTGAATAAATTATGGATTATGTAATAGAAACATTACATATAATTTCATTTCACGAGTGAAGGAAATATTTAATGTACATCTGACCAAGAAAATTAAATAATCCAAAAATGAAGTAGATTTAAAGTAAAATATGAATTAGAGTTTTTAAAAAATCCAAAAAGTATGAAGAATATTCTCAGGAAATTAGGAATAACTTTTAAGTTGCAAAAAAAAAAAAAAACATGGTTATTTTTTGCAGGACAATGCCTGGTTTCATTCTGCACAAGTTACAACCATGGAGGAAAAAGAGATAACAGTGGACTGCTTAGTGTTGTTCAGCAATAATATGTACACAAAAAAAAACACACACACACAAAACAATAATATAATCAGTATCCTCAGTCCTAAAATGAATAAAAAGGGTACAAAAAAAAGAAAGAAAGATGACGTCACCATCCCAACTTTTTGAGTGTGTTGCAGGCGTCACAATCTAAATTAATCTATATTTACAATGTACAATTGAGTTTGACAGTGAAGACATTGAAAACGTAAAGGTTCAAACTGCTTAAGTCATCTAAAATTTTTGTTTTTATCTTATTTCAGAAATTGTTTGTTATATTTGTGCTTGTATAAGTGTACCACAGGTCTAAATAAATGAGAGAGGCTGGGGAATGAGATGGTTGGGACATGTGCAGAGGGGGGATTGTGAATGTATTGGTAAAAGGATGATGAAGATGGAGCTTCCAGGCAGTAGCCCAAGAGGAAGACCAAAGACAGGGTCAGTTGGAAACAGATGATTTGTTGTGGCAACCTCTATAGGGGGACATCCAAAGTACTAGTAGAACCACAGGTCTACCACTTTACAGAACTACAAGTAATGCGGTCTTTTCTGATGGTACGTTTGAGTCAGAGATGAGATCTGATGTATATACAGACATAAAGATAGACATTCAGTATAAATATCCACCAAGGCCGGTAGTTCAATTATCACAACTTCTTCCTCTTTGTTAGCGGCGTTTTGTCGGTTGGTGTCTGGTTAGATTATGTGCGGGTTATGACAGCCTTCAGTTTATACGAGTCTGGAGTAAATCACCCTCTATTGTAAAGTCAAAAAAAGTCCAGCTTCCACCTCTTTTTATGAATCTAAATTCAAGGGGTCCAACCTTGGCCTGTGCCCAACCCTTCCACCCAGTTTCATGAAAATCATAATGTACTTTTGTTTAATCGCTGACAAAAAGACAGACAAATGGAAGCAAGCCTTTAACCTCTTGACGGATTATTAGTACAAACTGATCTTTTCTATAGGTGGGGGAAGTAAAGACATGTGCCTCCACAGTAAAGGGTTCTATAAACTCAGTATTTAAAGGAAAACCTACTGTTATCTTGTATCTGGACATAGCTGCATTGAGACCGTTTTCTTTTCACTTCCTTTTTGTATTTGCTCAAGGTCTCCCTGACAGTAGCCATCGCTTCTAACCGCTAAACACCCAATATCAATGATCTCTTTGTATAATGATCGATACAATAACACTGGAAGCTCTTCTGTCAAGCGTTTCTCATCAAGCTGCCAAAGCAATATTTCTCTGCACATGTGGAGAGAAAGTGAAAGTAGAAAGTTGAACAGAATCAATTGTCTTATCAGGTGCATTGAAGGTTGGAGCAGTGGACCGGCTCCCTTTGTTGTACCACAAAACATGCACAGCACTTGACACATTCAGTTTAACATATCTGTTTTCAGCTCAGCCGGCCAAGGCAACAACCAAGTTCAGTGTTAGAAGGAGAAGGAAAGGAAGAAAGAAAGGAGGACAAAAAGAGGGTTAGAAGATATGCAAGAAACTTTGAAACATTGGTTCCTAGACTCATTCACCTTGAGCAACATTGACTGGATTGGGTTTCAAAATCATGGCTTGACCATGCCTCCCTTCACTTTTTATGAGGCAGTTCATGAACAGCTACTGTATTTTACTCAACAAAGCAGTTATACATAACATCAGGTCTTTTGTACCCTCTCGGTGTTGCGGTGTGTATTTCCTCCATTGTGTATTCAGGAGTCTAAAGAATTTCTAGAGTTCTGTGACTTCTATGCAGGTCTTGCACAGCTGAGGTCAAAATGTTATGTAAACCTTGGCTAAATGCATTCAAACTTTTTACAATAAACATTTATTTAAATAAATATTCCCTCTGTTAGTTCATTTAACCCAAGTACCTTTTTTGACAACGTGAAATTTCAGAGTAACAGATGAAAGACGCTTATATTTATTTAATCACATTGTCAAAAGGTCAAAAGGTAGGGTTAGGGTTCATAACAGTACCACGCTCAGACATCACAAAGAGAGTCTGAGATACCACTGCTTAAATGGAAAAAAAGAATTATCCACATTGTCAGCTGCATCTTAATTTGCAAACCTTTGGTCACAGAGTGAACAGGAGTAAAGGGTATTATAACATACACTTTGTCAATCATGTTGATCAATTGTAATTATGTGGCAAAACATGAAGATAGTTGAGATCTATGGAGGGAAAATTACAATGTGCATCAAAATGGGATATACAAAAGTCTAAAAAAAAAGTTTGCAAATAATTTTGTTCCAATACACACATAAATACCAAGTCATTTTAATACTTATACAATAACTGTATAAATCCACACATTCACCACTTATATAACTTGAATTTTCCTTTCAAAGAGTCACCTGTGCATACAGATTCCTAAAAAGATTTGAGACATTCTATTTGTAGGTTACCAGTGTTTTAATTTGTGTGAACAGATTGTCTGAAAATCAGGTGATATTTGTGCACAGAGGTCTAAGACTCTTTTAACTAAACACTGTAGCCCAGACAATTTGGTTTAAATAAACTACGGTTAGGAAGAGTTAGAACATAGAAAACAAACAGTCCTGGCAAACAGCAAATATGTATGAAAACCAAACAGCAGCCTAAAAGGAGTCACTCCCCATAGATACCCAATGTTAAAATGCTGGAGCAGAACTACAGTAAACATCTGGTTCGAACATTGGTTTTCTATAGCTTTGCCGTATCCACAATTAAGGGTATCGCATCCGTGAATGAAATCTGTGTCTGAGGGCTTTGATTGACAGCGACTCTGGCTGTTCTGTCACATTTTCAGAGTTTATACTTACTGAGTAAAATATGTTTTTTTTCCTTATTGGCAGTTCTACTGTAGTTGTGGTGGGCCAGTATTCCGTCAAGATCTTTACTGTTGCTGAATATATCAACCTCATTATTGATAACTTGACTACATTAGATGATGTTAGCTTTAATTCATAATTGGCTGGTCCATTAGCTGAGCTGCTATTTAGGCTAATTAGATAATAATTCACTGGCTTCCAGTTTGTTTCTGAATTGATTTTAAAAGTCTTTTATTTGTTTTTAAATGCCACAGCAGCCTTATCCTGCAGTATCTGTGTGACCTGCTCTAGTCGCACACTCTTTTAGATCGGCAGATCAGTCACTGTTGGCCGTCCCTAAGACACAGAGGAAACAGGTGACAGGGCTTTTTCAGTTGCTGCAGCAGCAAGAAGCAATGAAGTCATTTCCATGTTTGTTGCTGCTGCGGTCATACTTCAGCTGCATGGAATTCCCATTAAACAATACACTTTGCGACAAATTTCCAAAAAAAATGCCCGAGTGACCAACCGGCTTAGTATGTAAACAAATAGACTGCTTGTGATGAAGTCAACTTCAAAATTGTTCGCCATGAGGGAAAAGATTCAGATGCGTAATCACAGAAAGACTTACGGATTTGTGGCACTTAGGCTATGACTCAGATTTTACAGATTTGATGAAAAATTGGTCATAAGCAGCTTTTAGTAATATAACTATCTAATGCGAACAAACAAGCTCTAACCAACATCACAATCACTTGCAAATGTTCCATAATGTACCTTTTAATTTCAGTACTCACTGTACACAATGTATAATGATACATAAAAATGACACTTTTAAAACTAACTCTCCCAATGCTGCATATCAACAGATAAAGCACAATGAAATCTCTGTGATGGAAGGGCATCCTGTGGGCATGAACACCTGGAGCTGCTTCATACCTGCCTCACAAACAGTAGAAAGATACTGGTCTGTGAGCCATTCACACTAACAAGACTCACCCACTCCCCACAGCCCTGCACAGCGTCCAACACAAACCTGCCTTTGGAAAACAAAAAAATAAATAAATAAGACTAAAAAAAAGAGAAAGAAACAACAAAGGAATACTGCTGGCAGAGACAAATTTATTGATTTATTCTCTATGCTAACTAGAGTTTGTAGTTGCACAAACAAACAGCACTTTTGCTTTTCTTTTGTTTCATCCCAAGTCCCGCCCCTAAATCATTCTGACCCCAATAAACAATATACTTTTGAAAATACAAAAGCATCTCTGATGTTGATCCCAAAGTTTCTATCCAATTTGTGCAGGTGTATATGTGTGCGCAGACTGCAGGGGATGCAGAGATCCAGCCCTACTGTTCCTTCACCTGGGGTTCCTAACTAGCTCAGAGAGTACGGTCATACTCCTCACAGGTACTGCAGGGCAATTACACAACTATCATTTGCTGGAGACTACCTTTGTCTTTGATGTTGATCCTCAAACAACAATGCTTTCCTTCTCTTTATCCCCCACTGGCACTCAGAGAGTGTTAATTACCAAGATGATTACCATCTGCATCCACACCTCTGTTTCCCAAACGATGGGCAAGGATAGCAATGTGGGTCACTCACAGCTCTAGAAAGGACTGTGTGGAAGACGTGAAGTGGATTGTCAAGTTTTGTGATGAACTGGGGTACACTTAAAGGGGAAACGGTGTGGAAAAAGAACAAGATGACGATAATGACATTTATTCTGCAGCTCTCTCCTGTCTGTCCAAACCAAGAGTAAATATGATGCTGTGTCAAATTGAAGCCAAAATATATCAGTTACGGGAGATGCCGAGTTGTTTTTATGTCAAACCATGACGTACTGCATTGTGACTGGTGTAGATTTTTAAGTCCAACTGTCCCTGGTACCATCTACCTTGCCATGGTAATGTTATGTAATGCTTGTAGCAAGAACATCAGCTAGAAGCTCAACAAAACCGGTTGTTGGACATTGGAACATAACTCAAACAACAAACACCTAAATGGTCAAATATCTGAAATCATGAGCTAACAGTCCAAGACCAGTGAATGTCATAAATAATTTCATAAAACCAAAGAACAATGAGACAAACTTTGCACCACTGAGCAGATCCAACAGAACATGCATTATTTCTGTATCGCTAAAACTCACTGAATGAGCCAAAGAAAAGCAAAAATACAAATTGTATTATGAAGACATTATTATGAATGTTGTCTTACCTTTTCTGTTTTCTGATCATAACTTAGTTTTATATGAATGAAGCTTTTGCTGTCGGCTAATCCATTGTTTTGAGTTACATTGAAATTATTCTGACTGGAAACAAATGGCACAGCAAACATGGTCCCATTCCAGTCCAACTGGTCTGTATTAATGCAGGAGTACATTGATTTTCATTTGCATTGTCTGGGTGTTAGTCCAACTATTAAAACTTTGATTTTAGTCGCGCTAACATGCTTGCATGTACTTTTAAAGTTCAGTTTCAGTTGAACTAATGCAATAATTAGTTATTTTAAGTGTCTCGTAAACCCACTGAGTCAAATATTTAACCCTCTATATTAAAGCCTCTCTGGGAACCCCCATAATTTGTCAAAAATCTTTAAAAAAAATCTACTGTCACAGGGTAGATTCTCTACAGCCTGTAAACAGGGTCAAGAAGACTTACAGAATTCCATTTTCCACTCAGACCCTTGAATTACGATATTCTAAAAGGTAATTATGGAATTTTTGCCTAAAGACACCTGTGACCTGATTTATAAATAAGCTTTTTCAATTAAATTGAATGTGGGTGAAGCAGCAATGATGTATTTCAGTTTGCTGAATGTTTGTGCGTCTAACAAAAATTCTCTTTGGGCAAATTAAAAAAAAAAAAAAATGCTGGCTTTGTCAGTTATAAGGTGTTACATTAAAGACAGGAATAGCAAATCTAATGGAAGTGTAATTCTAAACTGTCAATCTGACCCATAAAGACCCAAACATCCACTGGTGACCAAAATCATTCACTGATATAAACTGTTTAATACCTGTTGAGCCACCAATCCAATCAATACATGTAAATAATTGGTGTAAAATGCAGCTTGTGGTCTTTTCATGGTCATCAGAAATGACCCATTTGGATGTTCTGAGGCACTGTAGTCAATGTGGAAACACCACCATCTTCTACAACTTTGATTCACCAGTAAAACCCATGGAGTTTAATAAATAACAGTGGTTGGAGATGCTATTTTATGTTCAGTTAATGATATATTTTGCAGAAAAATGTATCCTTTTCTTCAGTTTTCTCTGTTTTGGCTATAATAACCCTCAACTTTAATCTGAGCTTTAATGAACATCTACATAATCGGTACATTAAATCAGGAAAATACCTTATTTTCACTTAAAAATGAAAAATACATAGGATAATATTAGAATATATGGTGATAAAAGATTACAAATAGAGGAAACAATTATTTGGGAACTGCCACAAAAGTAGCATTGGGTCTTTATGGGTTAAATGAACTATTCATAGATTAGTGGACGGATCTGGGCTTTTTTCCATCACTTTTAGTCAGTCGGTAAACTGGTACCAGTACTACAGCAACATTTCATTATTTGTGCATGGAATAAGAACAGTTTGTAAGTAAAAACTGGGCTTTCGGTGCTAACTAAAACAACAACTGAGCATCTCTTTGAACACAGAACTGTTACTACTTTGACAAAGGCTCAGAACAGGTTGTAATCCTCCCAATAAATAACTGGGTAAACTGAGTTATACTTGGTTTATCTTCCATTATGAAACACACACACACACAGGTCCACACACATCATTCCGTCACCTCGATGCCAAGAGCAGATATGCCCAGGTTTTTTTAGGCTGAGCACATCACCCGCACAGTGGGAATGCATTATTCAAATAGATCTTTGTTACTCCTCCAAGATGATTGTGGCACAATCAGCCATGAAATAAGTTTGCTGTTTTAAAAGTGTTTTTCTCCCTCCAGGTCTCTCAGGTGTAGCTTTGTATTCAGGTCGGCTTACCAGCGCCAAAAATCAATCTCAATCAAAGGTGGCGAGGAGTTTATCATAAATTATCATGAAAAGGGTTCCCACTCAGTAGATGCTTAATTACAATCTCATTTGAATAAGTTTGCATATTAATGAGTTTGGAATGAAAATGGTTTGTGGGGTTTGTGATGGGGGGCCGTGGGGTAACCCACAGCGATAATGACAGTCCTTTAAAATGTATGTGATATTATTGCTGGTGGAGAGCAGCGCACTTGTCTCTCTCGCACACACTTGTACAAAAAGTGTGTGAGCGCCCATAAAAACACTGAGGTCTACGGCGAAATGCACACAAGGCCACGTACGCACACACTCACACATAGGCTATGCACACATTTGCGCGAGCACACGCACACTCAGGGGCGTTATAATATGATTAATGGCGGAGTGTCTCTGACATTAATAAACTATAACCAAATTAAAGACTTCATTAGTCTCAACTTGGGCTCAGTGTTTGGTCACACGGTGAATCAGCGCTGTGTGATATTTGCCTTGCATGACTTTTTCTTTTCTTCCTGTTCACGCCACTAAAGTTTACTTTGCGTTGTATGTTAGAGTACGATGCGGGTCGAAGTGATATGAAACCTGAGAGCTTTAGGTTTTTGTTGTGGAGTAACTAGTTACATGTAATATGATTGTCCTTGGCTGATAAAAAAATGACAGTAACTAATTTAAATGTTGGTGATGACAAAGGTGAATGTATGAATGTGAATAGAATCGTTTTGCTGATTTTTCCATATCTACTCCATTTTAACAGAATAACCTACGCATCGATGTATTGGATGAATGTTGATATTAGCAGATTTTATTAATGTCAACAGTGTATCAGAAAAAAAACCCAATATTCATCTGTGACAGGTTATCTGTTCCCTGTCTGATTCCATCTCAGTCATCTACACTCTACTCACTTGTTTTGAGCAATAATTCCAGTTTCATATTCAACCCTAACTAATATTTTTTCCTAAATATGACGGACAAATCTGGAGACTGTCCATCATTTTGACCAGGCGCGGACTAATTCACATGCAGCAATAATGTTAATAATCTCATCACTCTCTGCTGTCCAATGAAAACGATTTACCTCCAAAATAGAAAGTTAAAGTTGTATGTTTTAAAGTAAGCAATTTTTTTTGTTTTTTTTAAATAATCTGGTAAATTTTGGGACATAACAGACAATCCCTTACACTTTTGTCTTTTTTCAAGACAGGAAAAACAATATATGATGCATTTTAGATACAATATCTTGAATTGTTTTTCTTCGTTTAACCAACCGAATCCCATCCCTCCCACAAACTGCCATCAAACGTGAACCAAAAATTAAAAAATTGTAAATAAAAAAAAAAAAAAAAAAAGGGAGAGGGG
>JAPQRP010000009.1:6535519-6550788 GCA_037367295.1 Apogon hyalosoma | reverse complement strand
CACACAGTAATATAAATAATGATGTGGGTAAATAAATAAGGGACATTTTCACATGTTGTTTCTAGCTTAACGTAATTTAACCCCTTAAAGACAATCAGTCGTAGTGCTACAACAGACATTTTCTTTTTACTCACTACATTTTAACACAAATGTCTGTACTTTCTGCTTCTTACCTTTTCAAAACAGATTCATTGCATTAATTTTGATTCATTTGAAGGAAACTGAACTGTGGGCCTTCAAACACCAAGACTGATATTAACAGAAATGAGTGGAACAGTAACATAAAAATAAGATGATCGCTTTGTGACTCTATTAGTGCGTATGAAACAACAGTCGTGACAGATGAAACTAATGCAAATGATGATGCGAAAGGGAGACTAGATCAACAAGACGAACATCATATAAAAGATAACGAGGTGGAATCACCTGTAGTATCCGATTTCATGACTTGGTATTTATTTTATTCACGACTTTTAATGAAACTGATGCAATTTGAGCTCTTATTCATCAAGATAAAAACAATGCAAGACGTCACAGGATGAAACAAAGTAGAAAATGTCAGTTCTGTTGCAGATACTGAAAACTTACTTGCACATTGGAGTGAAGTTATTGAGAATATATTGTTTATTTTGATGTTTTTAAAGTAAGAATGGTGTAATAGTCATTACATTATATTAATATAACATGAGATTCAGTTCTCTTTGCACATAAACAAACAAAAGAAATGTCTTTTATGGTGAAGAAGGTTAGTCAGTACTTCTTTTTAGTGTTTTTTTGCACAAATACCTCTACTTATTTGCGTAAAGAAAGTGTATTTTTTGCCACCTCTGATCTTTTTGTAGAGATCCTGAAACATTTGACTGAACAAACCTTAAATAAAAATGAACTAATGCTGTATTTTTCAACACATGAAAGTGCATTTACAGAAATCCTTTTATCCACCTGGGAAAAAAATGGAAACACATAGAAATAGTAAATATAGAAATTTACTCTTAACTAAATTCAGCAGTGTCTTTGTGTACAATTTGATGCAATGGGCTTATGGACAACATGATAAATAAATTATAGAGAGTATTTTCCACTTCTGTATATAATGATCCAGAGTCAACTGCTAAGCGTATATACTTCAGCCAAGCCTTTTAGCTCATATACAAGGAGGTAGAGGCGATCCAAACTTCATCTCCTCTTCTCTGATGTTGGATCCAAGTGTTAATCTGAGTGAAATGGATTGTATCATGGGTCTGTGACATCCAAATGCGGTTAGTTCAGCAAGAAGAGGATGATTTCTGCCTCACAAAATAGGAAAAATAATGGTGGAGAGGTCTTTAAAAATCACCTCGTGCTCACAAAACATTAGATAAATACTTTTGGCGAACATGAGTGACTGAATATTCAATCCTGTCAGCAGCCATATATGCTGTAACCAGACTTAAAGAGTTTATTATCCCCTCTGCTAATCTGTGATGACCCATTTATCTGCAGCTCTGTGGGGAAATAAAACGACACAATGGAAAAAAAGAGTCTCCAAGCACCCATCAGGATGAGAAGAAATTTAGGAATTTAATGTCCACATCATCTAACATTTCTGATCAATCTCTCGTTTAATGAATTCCACTTTACGTTAAGGTACGTATGGGCATTCTCAGACAGACAATAACTGTTACTTTATGATGTTTGCAGGAAAAAGTTAGGTAGGAATCACAAGAAGATGCAAAGCACATATACTGGGAAATCTGCTGGAAAGTAGATCAATGTTTCTAACTTATTAAAGTGGTCAAAAATAGCCTTTAAATGCATGGAAATAAAGGGAGGAGTTGGGGTTTTACTGGATTAAAAAATGCATTTCTCATCCAATTTCAATATGTCATATTTAAATGTAGGTTCACAAACCATTCAGGCAAGACCAAACTTTTTTTAATCTTCAAAAACCTAAACAGCTGCTAGCGACCAAAACCATCTACTGATCTGAAATGTTTAATAAATACTACTAATCCTGTTAATACATGTAAATAATTCTGGTAAAATGCAGTTTCTCAGCAGCATCAGATGTGCCTTATTTTGTTGTTCAGAGGCTGAACCTGAGTGAACCCAAAAACCTGTCACATTCTGATCGATTCCCTAGTGAAGTCCATGTGGTTTGACAAATGGCAGTGGTGTTAGCTCGTGTTCAGTTCAGTTCAGTTCATGAAATATTTTGCTTTTGTTTTCATACAGTAATCTTTAAATCTACATGGTCAAAAACAGGTCAAAATATCTAAACATCTACACTATCAGGAAATCCAATATGGAAAAATACCCAAAAAAATTATAAATGCTAAGGATATTATAATAAGTGGAAATAAATCTTAAATTCATTTGGAATTCTGCACAAAATTAGTTTGAGATCTTTAAGAGTTAACCCAAAATATGCTCTGAAATCCCTTCAGCAGACAATGACATCGTCTGAGCTACAGGTTATTGTGATTTTTATTCCAAATAAAACACATCTTCCCTGTTTTACTTCTATACTTTCTAAGAACAGTCAATAAGGTGAACATTGTCTGCTGTGCATACTTAGAGGTGTTTTATCCTTTTTTTTAAATCTTACTTTTACTGTAAATATATATTTCATATGTCTAATTATTATTTTTTTTTTATTACTTCTTACCTTGTGTCTCTAATGTTGGTTGTCTGTTGGGATGGGTGAGTGTGTTTTTTTTTTTTTTGTTACTGCTGTCGTAGCCAAATCATTTCCTGTAAAGGATCAATAAAGTATCTATCTATCTATCTATCTATCTATCTATCTACATTGACAATCCAGCAACTAACACTGCATCTGTGTATACATATCTATGGTTTAATGTTAAGTAAATAAAGCTATAACTGGCCACAATTCAATTAAACTGTATTATTTCACATTAGTGACACTTAAAAGTTACAGGCTAGATAGAATATTTGCAGGCTTGTGTACATTTGTTGGAGTAACTGGTCATTTCTTGATGTTTGCTAAATCCATCACATAATTACCAACTTTCTCTGCTGCCTACGTCCATGGAATAAGTCGCAATACACTGATTTCTGTGTAGAAATAAGTTGGTTTTGCAGCAAAAACCCTGACATTTGCTTGGAAATTTTCAGTGTCTCGCATTAGCTCCTTTTCAGCTGCAAAAGTTTGCAACATTAGCATAGAATTGACCATCTCCGATCATACCACAATCTTAAATTTATGATAATTTGACCACTTTTAGACACAATGAAGTTATCAGACCATTCTATCACAATCGGGGACCTTTTTTCAGCCTAGTGTGGATGTTTTGATGATGAATGTGACTCACGAGCACCGATGTCCTTAACTTAAATCTTAGTAATAAAAATATAAGGTATTTTAAATTGAATGCAGGAACTTAAGGGTCAATATAATATTTATCCATTGTACATATTTTGTTTATAACTTATGTGGGATCGTTTTCCTCAATTTTAAACCTCTGGTACCATGGTTAAAGATTTTCTATCAGGTAGCACTGATAATACTCAACAAAGGCTGATATAAAAATAAACCTCACAAAGTTTAAAAAGGTGAGTAAAAAGAGTAAAGGTGCATTCATCTGTGGTTATTAGGCCCACTGTGAGCACATAAGGACTCCACTGCAAACATTATGTAACATGCTATAGGTCACAATGCTACACATAATGCTTTAAGTACACAGTCACCTTTGTTCTCTATAGGAAATGTGTTACTTAGTGGCGCTCAGTTGTTGTGAACAACATGCCATTTCCTCTGCAGTGGAACAATACAGCTGTCAGCACAGGCCGTAACAGCGCTGTAAGTGGAGTTAGACTGGAATTCAACACTGTCTCAGAGACCTTGGGCTTTCAAGAAGCAGAGAAATAAAGCAGAAAGGGAGGGAGAATAGTGTGTCCAATCCAGTGGAGGCGATCATTCATCTTTGATGCAACAGCAGAGACTAGTGGCAGAAGACGGCAACGTCCACGCCGACTCTTCCCGTTTCCTTTTTCTCCTCATCTTTGTTTACCCCTCCTGTTGTTTCCGTCTCCGCTCTTTCCACCCCATATTCACCTCCTCGACTTGACCTTTTCCTCTGTTTGCAAGATTATTACGGCTACAATTATTACAGATTACGCCAAGGGAAGAGGCATGCACTTTAACACACACTCACACACTCACATAAAGCAGCTTTTTATTAGATCTGTACAATAGCGCTTATTGACTTCTCATATCACCTAAAGGGCAACACCCATGAAATAGAGGAATTATATTATTTCTGTTTTTTTTATGGAGTATGCATGTGAGGATTGGCTCTCATATTTTTTTCATCTGGTGTCCCTAATTTTACACATAATTTTATATACACTGCAGAGTACTATTTTTTATTTGTCATTACAAGCGTATTTACGATAAAAGGTTTGACAAAAAACAATTTTTTTGAAAATTTATTTTTTTAGTGAGAATTGTCTGAATACATTCAAGATAAACCCAGGCTTGTCTCTCTCTATGTATACACTAATGCATTTGCTCTCTTGATCCCACCTATAAGACAGCTTATTTTCTATGATTATTTAACAGGTATTTTACTTTTATGTGAGTGTCTTCTGTTTAGGTTCTAGCAGAATAGTTCAAACTGTTATCCCACAATGACAAAACACACTTTATAAAGGAAATAAGAGCACAAATCTTAGATATTTACTAAGAATCGTGTATTGCAGTATCGACAAAAAGACAAAATAATCTTTCAGAGAGTACTACGCTTCAATGTATAAAGAGTTTTTTCACTTGAGAACATACATTCCAAAACTTCTAAATTTCTTCACTTTCCAGACGTTTTTTTAGGCCAAACTACAGCAACATTTTCAGAATATTTCAGAATACAGCCTTCTCAATCAACACTTCTGACCTTCTCTCAGTGTGTGGTGGTGTATTTACCTGCCTGTACTTTCTGTTTTACTCTTGTTTTGCTGTGTTCAGGACAATTCTGGATGCCGACCTTCTGGCAGGACTTTGTACCTCCGACCAATCAATAAAAGCATATGGGAGCAGAGCAGCACAAAAATGAAGGAATTCCTGACATATGTCTTTCGACTCTTTTTACTGTAACATTTACTGTACACCCTGAGAGACAAAACTCTGAATAAAGCACACACAAAGAACTTTCAGCCTACTGTGCCTTTTTTCACCCTGTATCAGCTCCGTTCACCTCAATTTTACCAGACTTGGCTTAGTTTTGCCTCTAGCACACTACATTTCCACTACAGGTACAGTGCTCAGTCAATGTGGCTGGTTGTCATAGTGACGCCACGTAAACATACCGTGACGTCAACTAAAGAGTCACAGTAGCGATGAATGAGATAACAATAAACCTAAGTTTATTTATTTGAAATTTACAAAACAGTGGAATTGGAAATTGGAACTGCAATATACAAGATAGAATTTCAAAAAATATTTTTTTTCATGTGAGAATAGTTTTTTTTTTAGACTTAAAATTTGAGGTTGATTTTTGAGAGTGCATAATTCTTCAGCATGAAGGTACAGACACTTCCAGAGTATTACATTACACAACACAGGACACATTTGGTCAACATAAAGATGTAGCTAATGTGCACAAACCACAAACAAATGAAAAGGTTAGCATCATTATATATTTGCAGACAAGTAGTTCACTCGGAGCCTCAAAGAAAACAATACTGGAAATACAATCTGATTGTACTTGGTGGTCTCATGTCATGAAAATGCAAAAAAAAAAAAAAAGTTGAGTCAGGTTAAGCTGATAATGTTGGAAAAGCAGCATAGCACACAGCGGTTCGCTTCTTGAATGTTGCTGTAGAGTTTGGCAAAGGTGTGGGTGTTTTTTGAACATAAATGCTGTGATATAATCAGAATATAACAATTTGTTGTTTTCTTCTGGCACCCCGCTCACTCTCTCTATTCAGTGTATTGCTCATGTGACCACTGTTCTAAGTCCCTCATTCGCAGAGCGGAGAGGACAGGTCTGTTTCTGAACTAAGCAGTGAAAGATATTTTAATAAACATTAAAACGGTCTTGCTTAAGGGCTTTTAAAATTTGCTGTCTAGATTTTATTACAACAGTCAGTAGAATGGCATGTAGGGCATTGTGTTGTTTGAGAATATTTAACTCGATATTAAATATTTGCCCGATTTAGTCAAAGTTTGTTGGCAGATGAATTAAGATTAGCATCAATAGAAGAACCAATAGATCTGTATATCTGCATGTATGGAGGGGTCTGTTTAACTTGAAAAGGTTGTCTTTGTAAATGGGAACTGGTTCTCGATTGACCTACCTGGTAAAATAAAGATTAAATAAATACATTTTAAAAAGATTTGTTAAATTGCAGTTACCACTGTTTCTTCTATGCTATATTTTGGTTTTTATTTAAAGATAATCTCTTTGCGCTTTGTGTTTATCATGCTATATGTATGTGGAATACCTCTTAATGCTGAACATGGATGGAAACCCATGTAAAAAATGCAAGCATGTAAGATACATCTTGAGTATTGCTCTTTGCCCCTAGTTAACGTTCTGTTTCTAGAAATAAAATGTCAATCACAAAAAAGAGAACCGAAAAATCTTTCCAACTCATCTCTCTTGTCTTTTCGTTTGATGAGTTGCTGCATTATTGTCACACAGAGACATAAATCATTATATCTGACTGTGTTTTTCTCAGCATGTTGATGAGTGGAGAGCCAGAAGGACGGGAGGTGAAGAGTGTTCAGCTGTGTGGAAGAATCTGAGCTTAATCAGAGCTGAGGGCCAGCAGATTAATTACACTGTGACTTACACACACAACACCTAAAGTACACGCTACATGTTCACACACACACACGTGAGCAGAAGTAGACACCGGTGGCCCTGGCTAATAAAGACGGCATGCTAATGAGCAAGTGTAGCCCCTGACTAAAAAAAAGAAAAAAAAAAAAAAGGAAAGAAAACAGCCGCGGAGCAAATAATTCATAAAGTCATATTGATCTGTGAGTGGAGACGTTAAGCCTCCATTAAGGGCAACAAAAGGAAAGCATCATGCTTCATCAACAGGAGAAGCTTAAGGGAGGAATGTGAGATCACAGACAGATTGTCATTAAGGATGTCATGTGACATCCTCGTGCTGCACACACTCGTCATGTTTGCACTCATGCACAGGCGACCACAATGACAGCAGACACACACATGCAGAGATAGGAGAGTGGATGTGTGCTGCCTCTCACACTGTAACACAGAAGGAGAGGAGGGGAGAGAGAGGGGAAAAGACAATAATGAAAGATTAAGAGGAGGAGAAGGAGAACAAGAAGGGAGGGTTCCTCTAATAAATCAGGAAAACACGCAGCTCCCATTTGTTTGGTGATGGACTCAGGCTGAGCTTTTATGAGTGTGCTGCGATCCTGCAGCACGCCGCATGAATACTAAATCTTTACTGTTAAATAGCCACGCTCAACACGGTCACTGGGAAAAGGAGGCTGCACACTGGAAAACTAAGGATTCAAAGGAAAACCATTCATCCAAATAATCACAAATCACAACTGTTGTTCAGGCCCAGACACAGACTGATGTCACGGACTGTGGTGAAGACAGCTTTGGTTTTACACCAAGTGTTAGAGATTTAATATTGAGAGATTTAACCATAAATGTTGGATTTATTTAGCTTTAAAGGTTCAGTGTGAAAGATTTGCTGGTCTGCTGTCATGAAGTTTGTGCTGGAGTCTGATGTGCTTAGAGCTTTATTTCTGACACTTGCTGAATGCATTTCCAAGCTAATTGTAGATTGTGTTGCACAGTCTAGCAGCCATGGACTACAAATAAAATAAATCTAAAATATAGATTAAAGTGGACAGAGGAACCATGATGTCGTCCTGTGGTTTCGGAACTGTCGCTTTGTAACCAGTAATTTGTGATTTGGCTGTCACCGCGTTGTTTTTTGGAGCCATAAATGATCATATTTGGACAAAAGGGGTGGAGCTGTGAGAGCCTGAAGGGTCAGAAGTGAGCTAATGCTAAAATGGTAAACTTCATCTAGTATTATGTAACAAAGTAATTTTACAGTCTTGTTCATGCAGAGTGCAGTTGTCTGTCAGAAAAAAGTGTTTTATTAAATAAACAGAAACTCTGCCAATATGGCAAACATCAAGTCTTCTATTTGCCCTGAGATCTGAGTAATGGAGGAAAAACGTAAAGACTGACCTTAGACAATTTATTAGAGGCTATAAGTAAAACAGATGAGACCAGCTCAAGCCCTGGAAAAAAAGAAAAAAGAAAATGATTGACTTAGTCGCCTATTTCTAGACTGAAATTTAGTGCAAGTCAGAGTTTTTTTAGAATTGACCCCAGTGGCCTTCAGTGGTGTTAAAAATGGTAAGTGAAACTGTATAACTTGTATAACTGTGACTTTAATTAAAACACTAACTTAATTTGGCAACTCTAGAGAAGCAGTAAAAAAGGAATGAGGAAGTTAGGAGTGAGGATTTTTGAAAAAAAAAAAACAAAACACAAGTCTTCTAGATATATATCAGTGTAGTGAATGTAGATAGGTAACAGTTGTTAGCTTAGAGATGAAGTTAGCTAACAAAAAAAAAAAGACTACCTCTCACCATGAAACAGACAGTTAAGGTTTGGGACATTTTGACATCGTCAGCAAAGTAGGTATTATAACACTGTCATGGTATATCAAAGAATGTTAAAAGTGCTTCTAGTAAATTAAACTTAAACCTAATTAAATTCTTGCTTTGTATTAATATACATGAACAGACAATGAGCTGTAACAAGAGCAGCAACATACAATTCACATGTACTCTGTATTTTTTATTTATCTGTGATTGTTTAAAACTGAAAATATCAAAGTACTCACATACATTTGCAAGACAAAAGGAACATAAATAAAATGTTATGAAATAACAGGTTTGACAGTGTTAAGCAGCCCTTCATCTAGTCCTTTCCACTTATGAAAATGCCAGCAAACACCTCTAAATGATGGTTTTATGAACATTTCTGCCAGCTGACATATTATTTTTGGTTTCAATATATAGCACACTGGTAAGATTTGAGCACTTAAATGCTTTTTAAATTACATTTTTGGGTTTTGGGACATCTGTCTGCACTGATTCAGTCGAGGGTGGCCCTGGGGTAATGTGTGGAAATGTGTGACCGAGTACAAAATTGGTGTAAAAAGTATGTACTGTATTTACACAACAATGCATCCTCATCTTAAGCACACACAGACACAGTGTATGGCTCCTCTTTGGTGCATCACAATGATTGAGATTGCCCTGGCAGAGGTCCAAACCTTGTTTTGGGTTTAGCCCATGCTGAGAGAGGAGAGGAGAAGCAGAGAGTGATATACTTCATCCTGGCTCTCATTAGACAGCTCGGGGAACACGTCAAGCTGCAATTTGTTTCCCTTGCATCCAATAAACAGCTCATTCACTGGTCAATCAGTCACCACAGCGGCTAGTCAGATTAAACCCAGTGGAGGTTGACAGAAAGAAAAGAAAACCAGTGGGAAAAAGGGGGTTTGGAGGAGGAATGGGAGAAGCCAGCTGAGACAAAGATAAAGAGGGGAAAAATGCATACATCTAAAATATTTGTAATGTCTTCTAACAAATATGTATTCCCTACTCAATGCTTTTATCAAGCAGTTTTTGGAGGCTGGTCTGATTTACAGAATAAGTGATGAGAACACCACCTGGTGGATTGTACACTGTAGTGTTTCACACTTAACATCTCAGAACACATTATGGTGTGATGTTTGTGTACCTGAGCTGGGAAGATGTTTCATCTAAAATGCCATGGGAGACTACTTCCACAAAGCACAAACCACAGGGCTCTATAGAATACAGTCTGTACGAAGACAGTGTCCGAAATTAACCAGAAGTACCGGTAAGAGGAAAAAGGAAAATCAACCAAGTGTATTTTTCAGACTTATTTTGTACGTAAGAGGTTTGTTAGATTTAGTATTTGCAGTTATATAGCACTTTTCATGACATAACATTAATATCTGATAGTGGTGAATATCAAAAGATAAACAGAGTTACTACTTTTCATATATTTGTACTTAACATCTACTTTGGCTCATTTTATTGAACACAAATATTTAGATTTTAAAAGAGGCTCCTTAACTCATAAAAATCCAGTGCTACTTTTGTGTCAGTTCCAAAATGAAGTTTTCTCTATATCTAACCTTTCTTAAGTGATTTATCACCATTTATTATATTATCTTCTGTATTTTGCATTTTACCAGTATAAATCATGTATTTTTCTGTATTTATTTACTGATCATGTTGATGTTCATAAAAGTTCAGATAAAAGTTGAGGGTTATTATATCAAAAACGGAGAAAAATGCACAAAAAGTGACTTTTTCTGTAAAATATATCATTACCTGAACATAAACCCAATGTGTCCATCCACTGTCATTGATCCAACTACATGAGTTTTACTGGTGAATCAATGTTGTAGAAGATGACGGTGTTTCTATAGAAACTATGGAGCCTCTGAATGTCCAAATGGGTCATATCTGATGACCATGAAAAGATGACAAACTGCATTTTACACTGATTATTGACATGTATTAATAGGATTAGTGGATCAACGGATTAAACATTTTAGATCAGTAGATGCTTTTGGTCGGTGATGGATGTTTGGGTCTTTATGGGTTAATTTAGTGTAAATACAGTTCAGGATAATTTATGGATTTGCACCACTGTGTGCCTAGTATTAAAACAGATTAAACTAATACTAAATTAGATCAAAAACACATAGAAAAGACGATCTAAGCGCAACCATCACACATGATGCGTGTAATATGACAACAAAAAATGCAACAACACGTGAAAGACAAAACATGTTGAAAAGGACATGAAACATGCAACAAGACGCTAATGATTTACAAGATGTAATAAGATGAAAAGAAACCTATAGTCTCTGATTTGGTGAGTTAATGATGCGCTGGTTTTCACAACATTAAATCAAAATTTTAAAAAATGAGTCCAATCTGCGTTCTTATTCCACAAGATGAAACCATTGTAACAAGATGTAACCAGCCAGACCTAACAGATGCAAGAAGATAATGATGTAAAAGACATAAGTTCCAGAATTTAGTGCTTATTT
Organism: Apogon hyalosoma; assembly: GCA_037367295.1. NCBI lineage: Eukaryota > Metazoa > Chordata > Actinopteri > Kurtiformes > Apogonidae > Apogon > Apogon hyalosoma. Next base: position 6,539,682 of record JAPQRP010000009.1, on the reverse strand, counting down.
GATTTATTTTGTTTATTATGAATTAATGTTGTTCTGGGTTTTGAGGATTTGTGGATGATTTGTTCTACTTCTTGCACCTCTGCAATCCCACAATTATTTATTTTATTTTAACTTATTATATATTTGGAATCTTAAAAATCTGTAAATGCTCAAACAAATCTACATCAAATTACAAAGTTATTTTTTTTAGAATGTAATTACTGAAAATGTTATGGTGACAGAAAAGGAAAGAAATGACATGTATTGGCTTCTTGGTAGTTCTTCTCAGTTCAACTGGACTGGTTTAGCTCTTTTGAAAACATTTCGTCTCTCATCCAAGTGACTTCTTCAGTTCTGTAGTGCAGTACTTCAGAAGTGAAGAAGTCTCTTGGATGAGAGATGAAACGTTTTCAAAAGAGCTAAACCAGTCCAGTTGAACTAAGAAGAATTACCAACAAGAATGATGACGTGGGCAAATGAGAACCTACAGACATGTACAGGCCTATATAGTTTTCATTCATTGTGTTAAAAACTTAATCCCTCGCCTTTAAAAAAAAGACTTTTTACCAAGTACACCTGAATGCACCATGAAGTCAGCTCTTTCCACTGTTTGTAATCCTTACATTTACTTAAATTTTTCATTCTTGCTTTCAAACAAAACCATCACATACTTACTCTTTCCTTCTCTTTTCTATAGCTTTTCCTTAAACTCAGTATTTGATTAAACATCCCCCAAACACTGGTTTTAGTCATCCACTATTCCGTATCTTTTTGCAGGCCTCTACATCCTCTCTTTCTAACTTGTAGAATATATGCTCACAACAGCTCACAACTTAATTCAAGCGGAATCCAACAAAGCTAAACCCTCATCCTTCCTCATTATTACTTTATTTTTCCAGTCATGAACCAATTTATTTTGGTCTAAATTCCCCAAATGGTTCAAAATTAAATGTTCAGCACCTGTTACATAGTAGAAAAGTGTTATTTGTGTTGGATTACAATGGACTTTTCCACCAAATGTTATAGAATTAGCTCAAAACATTAAATATGGTTACAAAAAAAGAAAGCAGAAATTTTTAGCAATGGGAAAGTTGTTAACCTGTTGGTTAAATGATGCTCCTGAGTTTATACTATACCTTATAAACTCACATTAACCAGCATTAGCCAAAGCTCCGTGCCTCATAGTTACCCACAGAGAATATGTGATCATTAAATCAAATAATTCCATAAAATTCTGGACCAGAAAAAGCTGCAGATACTGTATTTTTTCCCACTTTTTTTAATAACTGTGACAAAGTATGTTTGATTGAATTTCAAGACTCTGAGGCCTATGTAGTACGAACTCTCAAGTGTACACGCCGACAAATTTAATAGGTTTGTCCTTGGCCCGTGCTCTTATAGTTCCACAAATTTCAGGTAAACCAGTGTAGTTTTTGTGTAATCCTGTTGACACATAAACAAAGCATCTGAAAACTGATTAGGCAGAGTCTTCTGAGAGCCCTTCATGTTTTTAAGACACAGAGACACTTGACATGACATATTGGTGACACATGAAAGTCTTCATCCACATTTAAATAAGTCCTTGGATGCTGAACAATTTGTTGTAACCTAAACAAAATGTGTTAGAAGTGTAAGCATCCGCTCTTCAAAGAATTAAACCACTTCACTAATTGGATTTAACTAAGAAAATGCAGTTTTTTTGTAAACTTTATATTAATGGTTTGTCTAGTTTGAAACCACTGATTTGTGACTTTGTAAATTTTCATTTCAGTAAGATGGACAGATGCGTTGATGAAATGTATGGACACAAAAGTGAAGTTAAAGCTCGAGTGAGATATGTCCAGTACAGTCATGTGGACTCATGTTAGGGGTATAGCTAAAAAAAACAAACAAACAAAAACAGATAAGTCTCTCATTACAGCTAGTGTTTGATTGTCCGTTCTAGGCTTTTTAATGCAGTAACTCTGGTCTACACTCAAACATCATAAATGATAGCATGTCATTTTAATGCTGGATGCCACTCACCGAGTTGGATCAATACACAAGGAAGTCAATAAAACATTTTGGACCCACATGATCCATAATATCACACTCTAGTCCCATGATCAGCTCCTGTGGGGTATTCATCTATCATGTCACAGTCATCTACATATGCTGTATCTGCTTTTATAGACCTCAGTATTTCTGATGTCCACGTTAGCACCTTGCCTCATTTTTACCCCGCCCCCAAAAGGGGAGGCAAGGGGTACTGCTTTTGAATCAGTTTGTTTGTTTCTTTGTTACTTCACTTTGTTTGTTAACACTCTAGCAGCTTTCGAGAAAAGTAGGTCAAAGTTCCAATTTTTTTATGAATTTTTTAAAATCTTTTTTTTGCTCCCATTTACTTATAATGGGCAGAATTTCAAATGTCTATAAAAACATCACTTTGTTTCAATTTACTTCAAACTTGGCATATAAACATATATATACATACACACACACACACACACATAGAGAGAGACAACTGATATGCTGACATCACCACACACAGATGATGACATCAGTTGGATCGATGCCAAAATAAGCTACAATACGTGCTAGGGGCAGGGTTTGTTGTGCCTGACACCACTTGTTTGTTTACACTTTACCAGCAAAACTATTACTTCAGTTCATTCCAAATTGGGTTTATATATTGCCAGTGACCCAGAATAGATGTCATTACATTTTGGGGAAAGTAGGTCCAAGTTAAATTTTTGTATGATTTTTTAAAATCTTCCCATTTACTTATAGTGGTATAATATGTGCAAGGGGTGGGGTCTTTAGTGCGTGGCACCGCTTGTTTACTTCTTTTTGTTTTTGGCAACAATAGCCTTAAATAACTTCCTGTAATTTGGTTTGAAAGTCCAACACATTGTACTGTACCTGAACTGAACCATAGTTCACTTGATTAGACGAAGACCTTGTAGAAGAAACTTTCATTTTCTTCTTTTGTAGGTATTTTAATAAGTTGTCCATCTCTTACAAAACACCTATTGCTGTTAATCACACCTGAACCATTCAGCTGGAATTTAATAATTTGCCTTTTGTTGTTCATTCACCCATGATGTCAGATCACATCACTGCTTTGTTGGTGTCACACCATCTCCACTGCACAGGGAATAAAACTCACCTGAACCTGCCACACTTTCGGACTTTGGACAGGTGTCTTCAACAACCTCTTCTTATGATTGGACCAAGACCTGCTGTTTGGTCCACACAGTGGTCTGGGGGTGGGGTCACACCTGTGAAATTCAGACCAAACAAGACGGATGTGAAAGCGACCTAAATCTTACTCTTTTATAAGAGCTTTCTTGTTCATTTTAATGCCTGGTCCAACTAAAGGTACATTTGTTTGGACAAATATAATGATAACAACAAAAACAGCTCATAAGAGTTTAATTTAAGAGCTGATATCTATCCATTTTCCATGTTTTCTTGATAACCAAAATCACTTCAGTTCTTACATCAGTATCTATGTCATTGTACTGACAAAAACTGTGCTTTTAGGCATTCCGTGTTTTCTTTTCTGTCTGTTTTAGTCACATGATCCATACAGGAGTTAGAACTTGATTGCATAACCATTGTTTTTGATGACTTTTGAGGGTCTAAATTTTTTCCATGACTGTATCGTAATGATGGCAAGAAAGTACAGCAGTCGGATGTGTGTATTCAGAGATCAATAAGTAAGATCTGCACAATCTTGTCTACTTATATGGAGTTTGTGTTAGGAGTTGGTCATTTTTGGATATGAAGTGATTAGTTATAGCCAATTAGCTAATGTTGCAGCTGTAGAAGAGCAGAAGAAAGGTATTACAGTGCATGTGTATGTGTGTTTGTGTGTGTGTGTGTGTGTGTGTGTGTGGGGGGGGGGGGGTCAGGGTCATATATTGTGACTTTTATAGTGTGAGCAACCTAGCATAGTAACAGAGTCAATAAATAAGCTCCAGCACAAAACAAACTCCATCCAAGTGCACAAGTCCGTCTTTCCCATTGAACCTTTAAATAAATATATTGAAAAGACTGAGCATGTACATTTGTGAATGTGTGTCGTACATTTTTTATTTTGTATGTGCATGGTTATGGCCTGTTGTGTGTGTGTGTGTGTGTGTGTGTGTGTGTGTGTGTGTGTGTGTGTGTGTGAGAGAGTGTGAGTGTGAGTGTGTGAG
>JAPQRP010000009.1:6512772-6528287 GCA_037367295.1 Apogon hyalosoma | reverse complement strand
AAGTTATCTCATGACACTTTACATATAGAGCCAGTCGGAACCAGACTCTAATTAACAGAAACCCAACAGAATCCTCCGAGAATCACTCCGAGTCCTTCTACTCAGAACATTAGGTGTTTTTTCCTCTGTATATTTACATAAATCCAGTGACCTGCTCATCTTATTTCATCTCTTCACATCTGCTTTTACTGTTGATTGTAAAATCAGAGGTCGACTTATATTTAGATAAAAGCCTGCGAAACACCGCTGACATGGTCGCTTTGTCTACAGAGATTTCTAGTTCCAGTTTGCTGCTAGCCGCTCCACTCAGACACATCATGAAGGTAAACTTGACAGGTTCATCGTCACTTTGACCTGAATAATTTATAGGCCTGGAAGTGAGGATTGCACCTCTGTGTTGCTAGGTTGAGGGGTTGCCAGTGTGGACAGAGTGGTGGTGCTGACGATTGCGCCCACATCAACAGTGTAAGATGAATTTCGCTGTGCATATTTAACACTACTGGATTCAACACTGCTCAGAGCCATATTTAGATGCTCTAAGGTGTGGCATCACACACTCTTAAGACAAGTTTCTACTTTAGCAGGAACTGAAGGCAGAGAAAACATGAGCTGCAACTTCTCATTTTAATGGTAATTACATTTAGTGTTTGTCTTTTCTTATGTAATTCGCAACAGAGTTTTGAACAAAGTTATACTGAACTTAGAAACGTGTGGTTGTATGGAAAACTGAGCCAGAAGTATTCAACCTTCATAGACAATTCATTCTGAAGACCTGTTGACATGGGTCTTGTAAACATATATTTTCTTCTTTCAGCTTTTAAGGAAATATTCTCCATACAACAGAACACACACAATGCAAAAACGACTACAAACTGGTCCAGACACTCAGATATAGCATAATTAGTATTATCCAGCCTGTGGACACTATGGATGATATGGATGTAGCAGATACAGAGGCTTTAATCTGTCATGAAGGTGAAGCAGCAACAAATTCAATTATAAAATTAAGTTACTTTAAGTGTTGGTTGTAGATGTGGAAGTGTATTGGATTTCTCCATAACTCCGGTTCATCTCCTAAAGGTATAAGTACTAACCTCGATCTACTGCAGGTCATACACTCATTCATACACCTGGATTTGAAGTTTCAGGTGCAGCTTCATTACACAAAACAATAATAGGCATTCGCAAAATGGGATGTGACGCTGTTTTTTTCCCCAATTCATTTCTGAAGGACATGCTCAACTGAATTTCAAAATAAAAATGAATTAGTTGTGTTGCTAAATGAATTAATTTCTTAAAAATCTGCAAGAACAAAAAAATAAATGCTATATTGTAAACTGTAAAATGACTGCAAAATGAAAAACTTCATATAACCCATGATTATGGTGATCACATTTAACCTTTTAAGAGCCATTTTAAGAATATGGACAAACTTATTGTAAAAAAAAAAAAAGTTTTATGAGTAGTTAAAGGAGTGATATTTTGCTTTTTTAAATGGAAATTTGGCATTTTCAAACATTTCCCTGTGGTCTACATAAACTGTAAATGCTATGCTTGGGTCTCAATTCTTCATTAATTCAACTCCACAGGTCCATCTTCAATACTATTTCTAAGTAATGACACCAGAAAGGTCCTTTTAAGCGCTGACCCTTTAAATGCAAATGAGACAATTCATGCCCCACCCCCTCCAGGTTGTTGACTGTGCGCTCTGTCCCGTTCAACCTACAACTGAACATTTTAGGTAATCAGCTCGAAGTTTGGACATATTTTCAGTTTTTACTACAACTGCTGCTAACAAACAATTATGTCATACTCAGAGAAATGTTCGTCGGAAGTCTTGACCTTATTTGTGCAAATTTATCGTGACATAACTAGTTATAAAATATAACAAATTAAGAAGGAATTGAAACGGGTTGTAGAAATCCACTCAGTTTTTGCCAGAATGAATATAAAGATAGCTTTGCAGCACCTGGAGGGTTCAAATTCAAACTTTTTTGGACTACTAGGGTCCAAATGCACAAATAAATTAACCAAAGACTAATAAAAGTGGGTTTAGTAAAACATGACCCCTTTAATAAAAGTTAATGACTAGTAATGACTAGTGAGAAATGTAATTCTCTTAATTCAGTGTAGTTTGTTGACTGAATGTAATTCCGTAAGTAGTTGTCATAACTCAAAAAGACTAATGGAAACTATTGGGTTCACTCTTCTTGTTTAAGTCTAAGTATTTATTTGAGATTGACAGATGTGATGGGGTAGAAATACACTAGTAGCACAAAATGGAAACTATATTGATTTGTCAACAAACTGGCCAAACAGACAACCAGGGATGAATTCAATCAAATATGAGTGAACCAGAAAAATGTTTATTTTTCCAACAAGTTAAAAACATTTCAAGGTAAAAAGCAACAAACTCCAGCAACTTGCTTCCTTTTATAAACAACTCATTCTAAAGTAACAAAAACACAATAGTTCTCATATTTCTATGACTGTACACTGCAGAATTCAGGTATAATCATCTCAATTACGTTTTCATCAAATAGATCCTCCTAAATCCACATAAACTTTACACAATGGACTTTTAATGGATCATCGTGCACAAGAATAAAATGGCTGTTCATTATTTGGGAGTTTATGTTTTTATCCTACCCTTTTCAGCTTTTGTAAAATCAGCCCCTTCCACATATTACCAGGGAAATACTCAACCTAATACTGAAACAAGGAAATTCCTCACATATACTAGAACTGGAAGCCTCAATAAACACAAATGAACATTTCAGTAACCCTGAAGCATTAGTACATTCTCAGACCTGAGGTGAATTTCTCCTAAACTCTGGCTGGACAAGCAGAAGCGAGTATGTAGAGATATGTTAACCACACAGGGACACAGCAGCAGTCATGAATAATATACAAAGGACATCATAGACGATAGTGCACACATAGCTCAGCTGCCCCCATACACTCCTCTTCCTCCCTGTCCCGTTTTCCATAAATAATGCATTAAAACGGAGGAAGAGCTTGTTTACTTGCGGTTTGTGTGGTTCTTCCCAGGCAAATTATTTCCCTCTGTTTGACTGATGGGCCAACATGAGGTGAGGAAGAGGCTTCATTCTCAGTTTCATCCCATTTTTCCTGTTTTACAGTCTTTATGAATGTAACAACAAATACATTTATACGTCTGTTGTATTTAACATCATAGGCATGATGCATTAGAGGATAAAAACCAAACAGCAAAACTGTAAACCAATAATGTCAGAGGTTGGGTAATTGTGTGCAGGTATGTTCTGAAATCACTTGAGTGTGACATTGCAGAGGGTGTAAAAAATTTGGAAAAAATACTCACATACCACGGTGAATGGGTTCTGTAATGAACAACAAGTTATAAAAATGGGAAGAAAAAAAACTTTCTCGGTTTGTTTACTTCACCAGATGCCATACCAACTAGCAAGAAAAGTCTTTGGTCCAGCAAAGACTTTTTCAAATAAATTGCACTGTTTTGTTTCCTAAGCAAAAATGCAACTTTGCCAGAAATGCAATATGTGTACAGTACCTCGAGACAATTAAAACCACGTTGTATAATGAATGAAATAGGAGTCTAATGAAGTGGCTCAGACAGAGCATCGCTGACCCTCTGCGACCCTCACATGAAAAGAGAAGCAGTCGGCAGAATGCCTACAAAGCGTCGTCCCTGCCTCTTTGAAGTGACATGGAAAACTCGCCATCTGGCGTGATCATCACATTTTCACTTTGACAATCCTTGAATTCTCGCACTTAAACCAGCGGACTGAAGCTGCAGCTCCTCTCTGCCTCGCCGCTCCTCCATAACACCTCAGCCACAACACTAAACAGGCCCGATGTTGTGTTTCTCAGGTTCACAGTTGAGGTGCATCACTTTTTATGCTCTGACACTGTTTAAAATAGTCGTCAGGTGAAAATGACTAATGATTCCTGTCAGTACAGGATAAAACTTCTAAAGTGAAAAGATGGAATTCAGATTGAATGGCCACTGACGTATTAGTAAACCTGGATCACACCGACTTTTACTCATGTACTAGATGCAACTACAAACTTAAGGTACTTTTTCATGCCGCATGCTAGGGATGTACATATCCACCACTGAAGAGATGAGATAAATCCCAGATACACATAAAAAGCAACTACCAATGGAATATAATACAATTTACCGCTACTGAGGTGCATTTCAACTGGACATTACTTTATTCAACACAATATGGCCTGAAGAATACGCTGCTCTGTACTTAAATAGACCGTTTAATTTGTCTTCCCTGCTTATTCTTAAGAACATCAAGTCATAAATTAACCTAAAACACGAAATTTTTACTTCACACATTTGTCTCTAAAACTGCAGCTTTGAGTCTCAGTTATATTTTTTCTACTTTGAAACCCATTTGGCCTTTTCACAAAGTTTTTCCATGAAAAGGCTGACAAAGCATGAAATGCGTTTTCTGTCTTGTCTCATCTTTATCCAGTTTTAAGAAGCTTTTTAATGCTACATTTTTACATCAGATTTGTTTTATATGTACACATTTTTTCATCCTGTATTTCAATAGAGTTTGAAACAATCTCATCAGTATATCCAACATACAGATCTTCTAAAACACACCTGGCCTCAGCTCTACATCGCATCGAGAGAGGAAGAAAAAAAATCACGGTCACTGTTCTGTATATGCTGCAAAATGCTTAAAATGGAGCTAACCTTTTGTCCTGTACCACTGGGAATAGTGAAAGAAGAATTGGTTGGAATGAAGAAAAAAACTTCTTTTTAGTTTATTATATTGAGGATGGCAACAAAACATGGCATCATTTATCAATATAGGCAGTAGCATGTTTGGTAACGCTTTACGACTTGATTGTAGACAAGTATGTACAGCAGCTGAATGATGATGATGATGAGACCAGTAGATTGTGGTGAAATTATTTCATTACACTGATTTGGTCAGGTCACAGTAGAAGGAGGCAGCAATAAACAGTCCAGTTTGTATGTGAGCATTAATACCCCGATGCCAATTTTTATCCAACATACGTATGAAGAGTCTTTGAGCAACACAGCTGGTTAGAGAAGAATGGTGAGGACCTGTAGGAGATGAGCATGTACCTCAACAAGTGATGGAAAGATCTACTAGATTCTCTTGTCCGTGCTCCTCACAATATCACTTACTGCTTTATTTGTACATTATTCTTAAAAGCTGTTAAATTGTAGAAAGTACAAAGCACTGAATGACAGGAGGGGCTGCACAGTCATCATCACTATCATGATGACTGATGTTGTAATAAAATTTAGCTTTTTTTCCTGCATGTAACTCACATTTTCTGTGACTATAGTTGGTGTGTCAGCTTTTGGCACAGCCACTTCTGAACACACTGGTCACGCAGGTGAAAGACATGGAAACTAAACACAGATTGACTGGAAGTGAGAGGGAAAAGAGCAGCTGTGGTCATAAGATGGAAAAAAAAAAAAAAACTTGCCAACCACAACTTTTACTTAACTGGGACAAACTTGCACCGTGTTCACCTCTGCATCTAAAAACACTGATTAACTCTGATTCACAAAATCACAAGTGTCCCATCACGGCCTTTAGAAAATTAAGTTCCAGGACTAGCATTACCATAGAACGATGGTTTCACATTGGATGTTGGTATCAGTGGGATTTGTATGCATCTGCTTATTTATTTATTTTGTACGACCTGATGTGCAGTCGCCTTCCAGAGCGACTCCTCTCAGGTTCAGGCCTAGATAATCCTCTCTGTAATGTCTGAGTCATTTGGTGGGAGCTGGAGGAGGACGTTATTTTTGGAGGTGCGTATTGGTTTGCTTCTGTGGGCTTCTAGGTAAGTCACAGGGGCTATGCGCTATGATTAGCAGCGCTGCCGACTGAGAGGGGAAGCAGCAGTAGCAGGCATTAGCTCTGTTTGCACAGCTGTTAAAGTAATGCTACCTCATTCCTCTGCTCTGGAGGCAGGGCCTGCAAGCTGCAAGGATGACAGCACATTGTCCTCCCAGGACAATCATCTCTTCAGCCCTTCCTCTGCCATGAGTTTGATTTTTGTCTCCTTTTTCACTTTTTACTGCATACTTGGCTGCGGCATTCTTTACTTATTTACAAAAGGACTAGTTTTATCCTCTTAACTTTTCTTCTTTCGAGTTTTCATCTCTCTGTCAGCACTGCTGGACTTGCTAAAGATAAATTGTAAAGCTTCTAAATCTTTTAAATTTTAATACTAACAATGGATCAGATGGATGTGTGACAAACCAAGAAGAATTAAAATTGATTTCTGTATATACTCCCAGTTCTTCTTAGCGTTTTTGCTTTTATGGTAAGTCTGTTCTCATTCTTGAGTTGTCACTGACTGATGCTTGGTCATGACGTCTTGGCATCTATTTTTAACACACCAGGTACTCCTATTCATATTCTCTTTAGTCATGTGACTATGCAGAGCCCTGAAGGGCAAAAACACCAGTCCCACATGATGGCGAACACTGGGCAGAGAGCAGCCCTGCCAATTTGATAACTGTTTAAAGCCACAGATAATTAGATCATCTTTCCAAAGAATTAAAATAAAGATACACGAGGATTGGGACACTTTCGATCCATATACAGCTCTGGTCTCAGCTGGTCTCTTCTTATATGGCTTGTTAATCTCAGGTGCTACAGTAATAGTGACAGCAGAAGTATTCTGGTTCAGTTAACGCTATATCTTATGACACAAATGTAACCTCAACATGTTTCCAGTGTCAGGTCAATAGTTTCTGCAGTTTAAGTGACTCTCCATTGACAGTCTGCTACTGTAGACGAAGGACTGGTGTGATTTGTTTTCACTTGTTACCATATTTCCCCAAATAAAAAAAAGTCACCAACAAGTGGTTCCAGGCACAACAAACCCTGCCCCTCACATGTTTTGTAGCTTATTTTGGCATCGATCCAGCAGTTGTCATTATGTCTATGCATGTGGTGATGTCAGCATATCAACTGCATCTATATATGTGCCAAGTTTGAAGTAAATTGAAACACAATTGATGTATTTATAGACATGAAATTTCGCCTATTATAAGTAAATGAAAGAAGAAAAAATATTTTAAAAATTCATAAAAAAAATCTGAGCTTTGACCTACTTTTTTCAAAATATACTCTATGTGTTTTAAGTGTTATGTGTTTTAAACCCTATTCTGGGTCACTGGCAATCTATAAACCCAAATGGGTATGAATTCAACCAATAGTTTTGCTGCTACAGACATGTGAAATTTCGCCCATTATAAATAAGTAGGGGGAAAAAAAGATTTAAAAAAATTCATAAAAAATTGAAACTTTGATCTATTTTTCCCAAAATGTAATGACATCTATTCTGGGTCACTGGCAATCCATAGACCAAATTTGGTATGAATTCAACCAATACTTTTGCTAATAGCATGTTAACAAACAAACAAACCAAACCAAAAATAAAATACACTTTCCCTTCCCTTTGGGGGGTGGGGTAATAACAGTGGAGATTGAGGTTGACACAAACAAATAAAAGCTGGTCCTCAAGTACAGGCCAGGTAATAAAATAAGGATAATCTAGTGGTTCTTGTCATATAATCTGCTGATGTTCACTTCTACAAGTTTAAGTTAATATATTCAAGAATATGACAGAGCTACTCTCAACACTTTGTCATTACAAGTGTATTCTGATCGCGGTCACTGCAGGTTTGTGTCTTACTTTCTCAGCAAAAATCATTTATAGAACCACAGGAAGGTGCACAATAAAATGTTGACCTCTATACACTGGAAGACCAGAGAGCTTTTTTTAAAACAGGTAAGGAAGTGTCGAGTCTGTAGAAAAAACATACAGTACTTTTAACATCACAATCAAGAGCACATCTAAATTAGGTTTCCTACTAAATATGACCATTTCTACTTATTAAACAGAGGACATTATAAATGGAAGCCCATGTCTTATATAATCTATCTTCAAATAAAGGCCTGGTAGCATCTGCAGCTAAAGTAATTAAGGCCATGGCCACTATTGTGGGAAATATGGGCACTTTTTTGTGCGTCAAAGCTTTTTTTAGTGAGTTGGATTTGTATAAACTAAGTTAATCTCCTCGGCACTTAATAATAAGAAGTTTGAGTCTACAATTGCTATGTGCATATGTACTCCAGAAGGAATCCAACAACTGACCAAAGCATCCAAACCAGGGTTTTTCCAACTATCGCATTTCTGAAGTGCATGTAAACACATTAAATCAGATTATTACAATTATCTTTTGAGCTCATGTAAAAAGGCTCACAATGATGCTTACATTACCACTTGAATAATCTGATAATTCCAGAAATCAGAAAATGATCCGATTTTTAGTGTGCATGTACACAAGCTCATTGTCTAGATGCCTTTCAGACTACCCTGGATCTCAAAAAAAATCAACCCCACCAAAAACCAAAAAGTGTCAGAAAATACTTATGATGTGACTTAGAGATAAGAATGTGTAGTTTTAGCTTATTGTTCTAATTAAAAAGCATACACTATAAAAAAAAAAAATCCTGTTGTTTTCACAGAAAAAAACTGGCAGCTGTGGTTACCAGAACAACACTGTAAAAAAACACATCAAACTGTAAACATATTTACAGAACATGTAGATTTAACATTTTAAACGGTATATATAGTGCATTTTATACATCTTCATGGTGCCCAAAGCGCTTTACAAAGCCACCAGGCCCTACTGGGAGCAATTTAGGGTTTAGTGTCTTGCAAGGACACTTCAAAATGCGGACAGTCGGAGCCAGGACTCAAACTGCCAACCCTTTGGTCACTGGACGACCCACTCTTCCAACTGAGCAACAATCACATTAAATGGTTAAATGTTTACTTTTTATTACTTTTTTATTTTAATAAACGCAAATAAGCTGTTATTTCAACATTATGGGCTTGCAATTTAAACGGCACCACACTGTTTTTCAATTTAATTTTCTCAAAACAATAGAAATACATCATTACTACATACAAATCTAGTTCTGTTAACATACTCTTCCTGTAAAAACTACAGCTATATTTGATTTAATCATTAACACAAAAATCTTTTCAAATGAACAACTTTTTTACATTGTAGGCTCTAAAATATCTCAACATCTTATCTGTTCTATCGTATTGATTCTTTTCATTTGTAGGTCCAGTCTATAAGATCCTCTGCTGCTGCTGCTGCTGCTGCTCCTATCGTCGGGATAATATTCTCAGCGCGAGAAATTAAGCTAACATGTCATATGAATTGCTTACACTGAGAGGGAGACAACAAAATTATGAGGTAGGGTAAGACATAGTTTTAGGGAACATAGAGGAGTTAAGTAACAATTTTTCTTTCTCCAGTGGTAACAGTAATAGGTTTACTGAAATTGAAAATGTAAATCACAAAGAAATTATTAAAGCAATATATTGCTTAGACCTGGTGAAATCAGATTCCCTCCATCATTCCCACCACACTTTGCATAGATTTTATTTTAAAGGGAATATCTGTCACTTATTGGCATTTTAACAGGCCCTATCCTAATGTGTGTGACGTGGATTTTGGCTCGGTGCACAGTCTGACACCGTCTGTTTTAGCTAATCTGGCACTGTACTGACACACTAATGAGACACTGGGACATCGACACCGGGTTCAGGGTGTGCAATGACTCATATAGAAAAATGGCCCATCATGAAGACTATTATTGCTCTCATTCCACCTTTGAGCGAGAGAGTTTAGTTTTTCTCATTAAATGAATAACATTACTGAATTGCATTGTTCAGGGGTGATATAAAATCTTATATTTCCCAAAGCTGCTCAAATAAAAGGACCTGCCGTTAAATTTCGGTCCACACAAACTCATACTTGTTTTATGTTCGCACAAAGAAAGATGAGCAATGGAATAATAATAATAATAATAATAATAATAATAATAATAATCTTTTTTTTCTCGATCCTGAAATATCCAAACAGTTGATCTGACCATAGCGCATTTAAGCTACTGTTTTCCATTGACTACTGCATGAAGGTGCACAAAATGAGGACATGGGGAACAGGCAACGCAACGTTATTGACGGATCAAGAGCAACAACAGCCTTTTTTTGGAGGATACTGACTGTACACTCAGGACGCCAGAAAATGTATTTGTCGTGCCTCTGGTGACCAACAGCCCGCAGCATGCTATACTTCTGTAAATTTAGCCAAAGGGTCAGTTCATGTGGAATCAGTGGATGCCTCCCGACTGACCATCTCTGATTCCCTTTACACTTTCAGGAAAAAATGTTATTAGTCCTAGTAAACACCATACAAAACCTCAGCTTTATATCCTTATAAGTTTGTCATGTGGTTCGGGAAAAGATGCTAAGTTCAAGATGACCTCGCTCATGACGGATGCGTAAGCAGCAAAATTTTCAGGAGTATCTCTAAAGGTATGAGATGTCCTTAACTTTTGTAAAAGAAGATCCACAGGTGCATATTTGCCCAATCGTAGCTTTCTGAAAACTCTTATCATTGTCATCATCGACAACAAAAAAGCAAGATCATTCATCCTTCAGAGCAGTTTTGTCCTACTTTATCTCCACATTGACGCATACCAGATCTTTCAGATTTGAATGTTCATTTTTCATGTTGAAGTACTATTGTAATCACTAAGAAGAAATTATGTCAGTGTAAAAAGTATTTCTGCATTTACAGTTGAAAATATATGGTGGCATCTTTTTCCACCCATTTTTACAGTAAAACATATTTAAACTGAATTTTTTTTAGTCCTATTTCAAAAAGCAAAGATGGTATGTGGTACTCGACAGGAATACCAACATTATTTTATGAGCAAATTTGAACAAGTGATATCTGGTGATTTGAGGTGGATTTACCCTAAAGTATTTAACAGTTGGATACATTTAAAGGGGTCATATTTTGCTAAACCCACTTTTATTAGTCTTCGGTTCATTTCTTTGTGTATTTGGACCCTAATAGTTCAATAAGTTTGAATTTGAACCCTTCAGATGCTGCAAAGCTATCTTTATATTCATTCCGGTAAAAATCGAGTGGATTTCTACAACCTCTTTTAATTCCTGCTTAATTTGTTACGTCTATAACTAGTTACGTCATGACATTTGCACATATAAGGTCCAGACTTCCGATGAGCATTTCTCCGAGTACGACATAATTGTCTATCAGCAGCAGTGGTTGTAATAAAAACTGAAATTATGTCCAAACTTCAAGCCGTTTACCTAAAATGTTCAGTAGTTGGTTCTATTAAGTGATTGAACAGAACAGAAAGCACGGTCAACAACCTTGAGGGGGTGGGGCTTGAAGTGGCTCATTTGCATTTAAAGAGCCAGCGCTCCAAACGACCTTTCTCATGTCATTGCTCAGAAAAAGGGTTGAAGATGGACCTGTGGAGTTGAATTAATGAAGAATTCAGACCCAAGAAGAGCATTTACAGTTTATGTAGACCACAGGGAAATGTTTGAAAATCCATAATTCCATTAAAAAAAAGCTAAATATTACTCCTTTAAAGCTACATATTACTGTTACAGTTCATTGTGTTTAGAAGTGTGATAGTGAACTGCATCAGATTGCTGAAGCACACTATAGCCAGCATTAGTTCTCTAACAACCAACTACCCCATTATCATTTTAGTTTGTTCAACTCAGCTGCAACAATCACTCTCCAATTTCAGTGTCTGTCTTGAAATAAAATACAATGATAATTTTCTCTCCTTCTTGTGTTGTGTATTATCTCTGGAGAATCATCCAAAACATTTTATACAGGATATATCCCTCCAGTAACATTACACTTTGAATCACTCTGTGTGGAGGCAGAGAGGGCTGTTTTATATTTATTTAATACAGAAGAATACATTTGTTATAGTGGTGAAATCCTTTCACATAGGCAAAAACAATTGTAACATATGGTAATCTTTATCTTTTCTTGTTTTCAGTGATACTGGAAACATTTACATGATGACTTGTGCTGTCTCTCTTTGTATTGCCTTTACTTTTAATCTATTATTTGTAAAACATAAAAAAACATGACTCTAATAGAGCTAAAAATGTGCAACATGCTAATGCGGTGCTATTTTGCATCTCAGAAAATAGTGGAAAAACATGCAGTACTTTTAGTGCAAATCAAACAAGGCGACTCACTGAAGTTTGTTTTGTTGTTATTTTGATGTCCACTTTTAGTAAAGAAAAACTGAAACAACACACTATTTAAAGACACAGCGACATCTAGTGGATTCTTTAGGGTTAATATACAAAAACTGATAAGTAGAGATTGCATAGTCAAGTTTCTGTCAATACAATTGTCCATATGAGGTGACTCAAAATGAGCTCTACCAAACTCATACATATTTTAACCAAGAAGGAGTCGAAACAGCATGGAAGGATTGAAATGAACAATACAGACAATAAGGACAATGAAGTCCATGTTTGGAGGGGTTGACAGGAACAGATTGGTGTGCTAAGCTAATTTCCTTGCATTCTTGCCCGTTGAAGTGGGATAAACAGATAGCGCAGCGGTAAATTCAGTCTGAAGAGTGTGATTGGTGACAGGCCTGACCCTTGCGCTCTCGCCATGTTTCCCCATAACTCACAATTAACGCAGACATTAGAGCATCCCAAGAGGCCCGTCCGGCTTTATTTCCCTCCCCGCCAGAAACCGGGCAGCGAGGCCCCTGGACCGGAGCCCAGTTCTATGATTTAACTGGAAACAGCAATAGTGTGAAAGGACGGAGGGAGGAGATGAGGAGTTAGAGGGGTACCCTGAGCACACTTTGGGGGTTTAGGGCTGTTATGGATATGGCTCTGGTAATTACTCAGCGCTTGTTATTGCCCACACTGCCACACCTGCGCCCGGCAAAATGCCGGTACAGCGCCGGAAGGAGTCTGCCAACATCCGAAAGATGTCAAGAATGGCAGCAAGCTGTAATAATAAGCCTACAAAATAAATACTAACATCTTTTTAATTAGTTAATTCCACATAAAATTGTAACTGTCGAGGACTTAAATTGTTAAGAGTTAGTGTGGACAGGCGAAGTGTAGACTAACGTGTTGGTGTTGTCCTTTTATTTGGGGAAATAAATGAGCACCTGTTCTTCAACGTGTCAGACTCAATCTCACGGCTCGTTAGCGGGGCCCCTGCCCAATAACCCAGCTTTAGCGCCGCTTTGGCTCCTAATTCCCATCTCTGGGCTGTCACACAGTGTCATCGCCACAGTCATTCATGTTTTTATTCATTTCACATTTCATCATTTATTTACCAGCAAGCCGGGCTGCCACAGTTACACAAGGACCTCGGACAGGAGGCATCAGGAGGCTGACAGAAGACAACATCATTCCACTGGAAAAAAAAAAAAAACCTGACCACTGTATCAACATGAACTGCAGAGGAGATGCAACCAACACAGAATCCCCTGTTTTTAAGTAGCTGGTGGAAGAAGTACACAGATGGTTTTCTTAAGTAAAAGTTTACTTTAAGTATGAAAAGTTAAAGTCATCATTGTGCAATGAAACAGTCCCTGTTATTATTTTACTGTTATATTTTTGCACTCATTACCGCTGCATTAAAGTGTATAATGCACCTTTAAGGCTGAGCTCATTCAACCTACTTTATATATTATTTTTTTCTTTAATCAATGTAATAAATCATGTTTTATGAGACCACCACATCATTTTCGTGAGCCCAGAAAAACAGGTTTGTTTGGTACCAGCTAATTTGCCAGATAAGCCTCCAAAGTGCAGATGACTGTGAATTACATGTGTAAAGAAATGAAACAAATCCAGCTTGTACAACTTTTAGGCTATCATTAAGCTTATTTATTTGGCTCTAGAGCAGAAAAGGAGATCCGAGCATAAGGACGCATGTTGAGATGCATGTTAGTGCCAGGTGTGAACAGACACTGAGAGCCGATTTCTTGGGATTTGAACGGTTCTGAACAATCCTGTTTTCTGTTGGTAATCTTGTTACATTGCTCAGCCCTGTTGCCTTTGTCTGGCATCATGAGAGAGGTTAACACCTAGCTACATTAGCCGTTAGCTGTTGTATTTTATTATGGAATTAATGAAATGTGAAATCTTCTGCTACATTGTCATACAACTGCATAAATTAAGTATACAGTGGTGGAAAAAAAAAGTTTGTGAACACCCCATGCATTTGTGATATATTGCATTAAAAATCACTCTTAAGACATTGAACTCTGCCAAGTATTTTTTCATTCTCCAAACCCACATGCACTGTAGTGATGTGCAGATCAATACTGAAATATCAATATCTCTGATACCAGATCTTTACACTCTAGAATTGATTCACAAATCAAAATATGGAAACTTTTGATACTTCGGTCATTTGAGATAATGTATATCAGACATAGTGGAAGTAGCTTAACTATTGGGATCTGGTCCAACTGATACGCGATTGGTGGGAAGTACTTCTTCTTCCGCCTGGGTAGATGTGTACTGCATCACACTTCTCAGTCAGTTAACTCTGACTCAGTCTGTCTGTACAGAGCAAAAAACAGAACAAACTAAAGGGACTCACAGTAAATACGCTATTGTTCCTTAACAAAAACTCATGAATGAGGGAAAGTGTTGATGTTGGATGCTTTTGTTGAAGTGTTACATGTTCAGTATTTTCATGTTTCATGTTAACACGTTCATGTAAGTTGAATTGATATGTACGTTTTCATTTAAATAATAGTTCTTAATAAACAATAATTACTCTCATGTCTTGTATTCTTTATGAAGTTATGATTTGAAATACACTGGGTTGTTTTTTTTTTTATTTTTTAGATTTTCCAGACATTAAGTGCATTTGTACAAAGTATCTGTATTGTATTAGGATCGCCGATACCAGCCTGAATTTTACTTGATATTGGATCGGAAAGGAAATCTGTGGTATTGAACATCACTAATACTCTGTTCCGTTGAGGTCAAAACTGGATATTTCAGCAGCATAATGAACACACCCAGGGCATGACATGGTGAAACTGTCAAGAATTTAGTTTAACATTTTTCTTGTTAATGCATTTTAATAAACATTGCATTTGTATGTGTCTGTCCAATTCAGCCACACCTTCTGAAACACAAAAAAATATTTTTCTGCAAATATTTCATGATGATATTTGTGATTGTGTTTAAACTTTCCACTACTGTAATCCCTTTACAAAACACTGATATAGTATGGTTTTGGATCAGTTCACTTACTTAAAGGAGTGATATTTTGCTTTTTTAAATGGAATTATGCATTTTCAAACATGTCCCTGTGGTCTACATAAACTGTAAATGCTATGCTTGGGCCTAAATTGCTCATTAATTAAACTTACAGGTCCATCTTCAACCCTGTTTCTGAGTAATGACACCAGAAAGGTAATTTTGAGCGCTGGCATTTTAAATGCACATTACCCCACCCCCTCCAGGTTGTTGACCGTGTTTCTCTGTCCCGTTCAACCACTTGTGTTCGTTAATACAACCAACAACTGAACATTTTAGGTAATCAGCTCAAAGTTTGGACATATTTT
>JAPQRP010000009.1:6493453-6504454 GCA_037367295.1 Apogon hyalosoma | reverse complement strand
GCAAAGACCACCTGTAATTTTGTTGTACAACTGGTGTAATGACAATAAAAGCCTATTCTATTCTATTCTATTCTATTTATGTGAATTTGCTTCTGTTTTGGCATACCAAAACACAGAAGAGTATGTTTTATGAGGTGCAATGATTGGTAACTGCAACTTCAACATGAGCAGTTGGACATTTTCAGTGTCTGAGTGTCTCAAAAGAATGAATCCTATGCAAAAAAAAAAAAAAAAGGCATGTCAGCAAGTAAGTCAGTCGTGTTTGTTAGAATATTACTCTCCAAAGTGTCTGTTTTGTGTAAATGATATGCTTCTAACAAACTAACATTAGACTAGTTGTTGATGTTGGCCACTACTGACTTTCCATCCCTGTGGAATAAACACCGAATGGAAGTTATGTAACACCGCTTTGATGGTGAAAGTGAATATAAAATGTACATGTTATGTTAAATTCATTTGCATTCATATAATGCTTCTCAACCTTATTAGTACTCAAAGCTCTTTACAACAGTCACCTTTTCATATAGACAAACACAACAGAGGCACTGTCTATGAGAGCAACATGAGCTTCAGTGTCTTGCTCAAGGGTACTTCAACGTGTCAACATTTGAGTTTGAGGATGATCAAAAGGGAATTCACTTTAACTCGTCACCCATCTGTTTATCATCCACCGTAGGCACTGATTCTGTCTGAGCCTGAGCTCTCACGTGCACCAGTGTGGGGGCAAATTTAGATAGCAAATTGATTTGCTAGCGACCTCCACCTGATCAACATAAGCTGTGTGTGCAGCATAGTGATGTCAGATTTAACATCTGTAGAACAAGGCTGGATGTGTGGGGTTTTATGCTTTGTATGTGTGTAACAGACATCAGACATCATACAGGACTATTATACTTACATTCATGGAGCCTCTTTATGAAATAATTTTAACAGCTTGATCATGTTTGTTCCCCTACATGGTGTGTGTTGTGTTTAACTTTTAATCTCCTGTTGTTTCTCTTGTAATAAATACTTTTTTACTACACCGCTAAGGCTACGTTCAGACAGCAGGTCTTAATGCACAATTCAGATTTTTTGATTAAATCCATTTTTTGTCTTCATTCATATTACACATTGAATGTGACTTCTATCAATTTTGAGTATAAACTCAATGCGATCCTGAAGTGACCCGCGTGGCCCACTGTGTTTTCAAAAATAAATATAGCTTTCCCGGGGACTCCTATTTTTGGGGGGCATTTCACCCAGGTGGTGGGGTTACATCCTGCGTCACTGATGTGTTTGATGTAGGTTCTGGTATCGGCGTGGTGTCATAATCTGGTTATCCCCTAACCCTAACACGTAGAATGTAACCCCTCCCCCAGGCGAAAGACATACAATGAAATGCGCCCCATAATAGGAGTCCCGTTTTTCCAGACGCTTCTCCTCATGGGACACAGAATTGTGACGTTTGCTGCATTTCAGTGACGTAAAGGTCGGATGAACTCAGACTGAAGTCGCATTGCAAAATATCAGATATTTATTGGATTTAGGACCACATATAAAAGTGGCTTGGGTCGGTTTTGAACAAATCAGATTTGTGCTGTTCAAACTGTCTTTAACAGATTGGTTACAGGTCACATATAGGCAAAAAAATGGATTTGGGCCATATTTGTCATCAGCCTGAACGTAACCTAAATAAACAAGTGGAGCTGCCCAGGGTACTTAAGTTGGATTACTGACTTTCAGGACCATGGACAGCTTCATGTTCATAATTTATCTCATCTCTATGGAGCAGGTATGTTAGTAGTAATGAGGAGAAACAAAGACATAAAGTACAATATTTAAAAAATACAACTCTACATTTTAATATGAATATTAGAGAAAAGCAGACAGTCTTCTATTAGAATAAAAATAATGGTAACTGACATACTGAACTTATATTTATACTTAGATTCAACAAGTAATTTGAGTTTTCCCATTTTTTCCCCATTGCTTCCAATGGACATGTTAATATATAAAATTTATCATTCATGTTTTATCCTGGCACTTTTGATTGTGCACATCTACCATTTATATCCATGAGAAATTTTTGTTAACAATTTTGGTGGGATGATCACTACTATTTTATATGACATCTTTATGATGCGTGTACTTTGTTAAACCTTTTTTTTTTAAATCTCTGTTGCTGTTGATTTTCTAAGATGAAAAAATGCGTGCATTTTATTAATTTTCCCAAATTTTTCATGTAACAGGATGTAGATTTTGCAGTAACTTTATTTTGGCATTCAACTCAACACCCACCTGCAGCAACAAATAAAGAACTACATTACTGCATTATCGGTATCATCCTTTTGGGGCAGTTTTGTAGCTATGAAGCTTATACTTTAGTGATATTACATAAGCACTGTTTATAACATCTCAACATTTGCATGTAGGTAAGGACTAACATTTTGTATCTGAAATACTCATCTAAAGTGTTTGCCTGTGTATTTTACAGCCTATGTTAGCTGTTAGCATTGCTCATGCCAGATAATAGCAGGGCTATCTTGTACTAAACACTAACTGCTAACTGTCAAAGAGTATGGACTGGGATGTAATAAGTTAGTGAATAAAACATGCTCTGTTGCCACAGGGGCTCCACATTAGGCAGGGCAAAGTGGTGATTAGCCAACCCATCAGACTCTGCACTGTAATTCCCATCCCCACTTCCTCCATCTTTCCTGTTTTACACACTCCTTTTTTACTATTATTCTCCACCTTCTCTCCCAGTGTTGTCCTTTTAATTTCTGCCTCCTTCTCTTTATCATTCCTTTCTTAGCAGTCATCCACTGGGTAATGGATTTTTCTTTATACTGCTACAGAATATAATCTCTCCACAGAGGCTTCCATGGTGTCTGCAATTCAGCAAAGAGTATGTGCCCTTGTGATTTATTTTCATAGAATATCTTTACAAAAATTAAAGTTATGCTGTAGTGTGTGTGTGGATATGAGCTAAAAGTGTCTCTGTTAACCTAACAGAGGCCCTGCCTATAGAGGGCACTTTCCACTTAAAGATCTTAATTATTTAAAATTATACACAACTGCCTTTAGCACTTTTACACATACAGTGGTCAGTACATCAGCATTTTGGGCAGTGAAATCTCAGGCAGCAGTGACATACTGGCATATTCTGACATGCAAATATACACATCAACTAATGGCTAATCCTAAATGTGTTTGACTTCAAGAAAACAAAGCTGGAGTCCAAAACAGACAAAAGTATCACAGCTTTATGTACAAACCATCTACATTATAAAAGGAAAGTGGACTCCGTCTGTGTGTCTTGGGCATCACACAAAATTTGGAAAGAGCTGACTGCTGTAGTTTGGCATACTTATGTATTTTTGGTCAAGGAAGAGATTAACAAAAACAACAAGTTGATAGGACCAATATTTTGGGAGATAATAGTAATTTTGGAATACAATGGCCTCCCAATGGCCAATCACGTTGCTATGCCCAGAATCATAGAATCACCAGTAAAGTGGGTTACCTAGCAACAGATAAACAGGGCCACATTGCCATGGTGTCAAATTTCATGTGCAGAAACAGACATGCCAGCTGAGAGGTTATTCAACTGAAAATGCCGGTGGAATTTACCAAGAAAGTAAAGAAAGTAAAGGAATGAACTGGATCAGAGGATCTAGAACCTGTGGGGAACAAAGGATCAATGCACTAGTGTTTTTATTACTAGTTAAGTGGCAGCAGGTCAAACTAGGGGGCGCAGGAGAATTGCCTCATTTAAACTTACTTGGACAGATACACAGATACAAATGTTTCCGGATTCCAGAATGAACATAAAACAGCCGATTAATCTGGTCTAGGTGTCACGGATAACAAAGTTTGGTCTCATTTAGCCTGTTACGCCACAGTTCAGTCTCCTTCATCTCTAGGTTCTACACAAGTACATTAGTTTTAATGGAATTTGAGGCCGAACACC
Organism: Apogon hyalosoma; assembly: GCA_037367295.1. Classification (NCBI taxonomy): domain Eukaryota; kingdom Metazoa; phylum Chordata; class Actinopteri; order Kurtiformes; family Apogonidae; genus Apogon; species Apogon hyalosoma. The sequence goes on along the minus strand of JAPQRP010000009.1, from coordinate 6,500,499 downwards.
AGTTGGCTATTCAGCTATTTAGGCAATATATTGTAGTAGGTATACCATGTGGGGTATGAAAAAGAAAAAAGTAAAATACATGGCGGATTTTAATAAAACATGATTGTCTGAAGCATTTTCAGTCGACTTAGATTTTATAACTTTGTCTCTACACAAATTCATAACTGCTGTGTTCAGATTCCATCTTGTTTAGCACCAGTTGTCATGGGTAGACTAGACACTATTAATGAAGCATAGTCAGACCATCTCCACATTTTCTTAGCACCATACTAACACTGTAGATGGGTCTGGAACCATCTACTATTATGTAATAGAGGTGAAAATCTCTCTGGGTTATTTGTCTAGTTCATCAAATGAATTACGCATCTTGAGCAGTGATAGATGAGTACAAGATGCAATGAATCTGCAAAACAATATCAGGAAAGAAGTTTTGTAGTGGAACGCGTGCACACATAAGGATGTACACCATAGAATTCAAATGACTAAATCTGTTGCTAAACAAAACAAATATCACGTAAAAAGTAGGCTAATGCATCTTTGTCAAAACTTTCATGTAATTGCAGCCTTGACATTGGTGTTATTTTATTTAGCAAACTAGTAAAATACAGATAGCAGAAGAGTGGAGAAATCCTGCAGAGCACATTCTGTGAGCCAGACTAGACAGCTATAAACTCAGAGTACATCTCTACAATATGCTTTGTCCAGTCAACAGTTAAACTGTGGCTGATTTTGGCTCCGATTGCCAGGGCAAAAGCTGTCAGCATTTCATGTCAGCATTGTAAGAGCCAGCTAAGTTGGAAGGCTGACTGGCTAGCACTTACACATTTCTGACCGACAAAATGTAGCCTTAGTTTGTGACGCCAACATGGCACAAAGCCTCCAGCACTAAACACTTGAGAGCTACTAACTGTGCTGTGCTCTAGTGTGACCAAGGTCTAATTCTGTATGTACACTCACTGTACCTGTCCAAATGTTAATTATAGCCGGTAGCAAAATGACAAAGCTTAAACAGAAACAGAAAGAACAGAGATCTTTGGTAAAACCTTCACTAATGTGAAAATTAAAAGAGGACTGTACATTAAATTAAAATATTTTTCTTCATATGCCTGTCATAATTTTGCAAAAAAAAATGTAATAGCTGCATCTGCAGAGCCCCTCTTTTGGTCCAGATTCTGATGAGATCTGCAGTAGGTTGAAACACTGCTTTTTATGAGTCTTATTGAGTTGTCAGTGTGTCAGAGTTGTATCAGACCACTCACACCAGCATGGGCGACCAAACCTCTCTGAATATGTAATTAGCTGCAGCAGTACAAGTGTCTCATGAATATTCATGATCTTTTTAATTAGGCAGCTCTCTTCACAGCTAGCCGCCACAAAAAAGTTACCTCCTCGTCACATGGTATGTGTGTATGTGGTGTATCTGACAGCATTTCTGTGTGTGTGGTTTGTGTGTTTCCTCCAGTCCTCGAGTCCTACTGTGGAGGAAGGGGTTCGAGGAGGAAAATATGATACGAAAAATTAAAAGGAGAGGTGTTAGGAATGTAATGAATATCTAATAGAAGAATGATACTGTAAAGATTATGAAAAATCTTGTTCACGAGGATTAAAATGTGTCACATCCTGTTCTGACATGATCTGGCACTTCCTTTGTCACAATTGAAATCTGCAAATAAATTCTTTGTAATATTTGATGTTATCGGTTCTTTCATCCTCACACATTAACGGCAGCATAGGTCAACGTGCACCCACTCCCAAAACATTATATACATGACATTTATGGACAGAAAACCCTGTTGATAACAGAACAAATTATATAACTCTTGCATTTGGTACTGTAACATGCCATGGCAAAAGTTAAAACATCTCAGTGATTAGGAAGAGGGTTTAAATCAGTCAGTGAAGGAAATATTGGCCCTTTTATGATGAGTCACTAAGAATATGATCATATTTCACTACATCTCGATCCTTCAGTAACAGAGGTTGTGTGCAGCTGAACATCAGTTTGTTTAGACTCGTATCAGAGTAGTTTAACAGTGGGAAGCTGATATGTGTTGAGTAAAAGTCATAGATAGACCTCATACAGACCTTGTACATCTCTGAGCGTTTACTTTTGATGTGTCTAAAATATTCAACTGTGTTTATGTCCATTCAGTCTGTTGTTCCACTATATCTGTCCACAACCACCTTCTTCTCTTGATTGTCCCTCGTTAATGACTTCAGATCACTTTCACTGTATTCCTGTACTTTGTCATATGGCCACAAGAGGTAAGGAAAACATTGGATGTTGTAACCCCCTTCATACATCAACCCATACTGTTATTTTAGTGAGAGCAAACTGCATAAAAGAACTTGTTTCTCCATTTTCATTCCCTGAAGTGCACAAAGCAAACAAAAACAAACTGGTAAAATGTCAAAATGCAATCAAATGTGTTAAATTTCTTCCCAAACAAGACGGGAGAGTCATTTTGGCAGATCAACAGGGTGTAGACAGAAGCAGCAGCAGCAGGCAAACAGCTGTTTTTAAGAGCTTCTCTCTGATTTTGAGTGATTGTGAATGCTAATTATTAAAACTATAACTAAAGTCTGTGCTGTAGAGATATAGGGGGCTCCGTGTCCACCCGCCCTCTGCCCGTCTGAATAGTCTGCAGCTGCAAGTCTGACAGATTTGAGGAAGAAACTGGTCACTACTGTAGAGTGGGCTGTCAGCTGACACGTGAAGATTGCTGTTTTGACCAACTGTCAAGAAGGGTGGCTGTGGGTTTGAGTTTGAAATGGGGGACTTGATGTGGCCATGGTGTAGATGTGCGGTCAATCATCTGTTTTACTGTCGTGAAATAACGTATTAAAAGGTTACAAACTAAATGATCAGAAAGGCTACATTTTGCACACAAATCAACTTCATGGAATTTACCTAAATAGCCTGAAAACTACTTTGGGAGGCATTTATTGAACATGTAACATGAGTTTTTAGTTCGGCCCATTTATCAATGAAAAACACAGAGATGGAGGGAGTTAAAGCAAGATCTACTAGCATTTATTTTTGACAGTGTCCATTCTTATATACAGCCTGTGGTTTTAACACCTACACTATTGTCCAATATGCTAGAAAATTGATTTTTTTTTTAAACGTGTTTTGACTTGATTAACTTGTAACTTGTTTGGTGTTCTTATTACTATGCTGTGACATATTACATATATAACAGACATGCAATAATTTTTTTAAATACATTTTTATTATGTTTATATTCTTACTTAGTGTTTTTATATTTTTTTATCTGCCAATTCTTTAAATCCTCTTATGTATAACACTGCTACTGTTTTATTTTTGCACTACTCAAAGCTAAGGCAACAAAATCTCCTTCTCATTAGTACTGTATAATGCAAAATTGAATGAGAAATAAAGTATCTCTAAAAACATAAGGTTAAAAGTTAACTGGGAAATTCAGCCTATTTCCCCATCCTAATGCTAACAGCACCTAGCATTAGCATTAGCGATTAGCATTAGCTCTTAGCAGAATAGAAGCAGTGATCCCAGTACCAAATTCCGGACATTCATTAGTACTGTGGTTAAAAAGAAATGACCAGTATAATTAACCGACATAAAACTATTTTAATAACCGGAAAAAAAAAAAAAAAAAACAGACGACCTGGCGGAACTCTACGCAGTAGCCACAGCTAGCCTAGCTTAGCATAAAGACTGACCACTGGGTTATTAAATGTACATTAAAATCATCAACCGTTCTGCTGATTCTGGTACAAATATTCGCAAAATATGACCTTTTTTTTTCATTTTAAGAGCATAATCAGTTTTATTGTACAAAATTGGATTCTCTTGGGGGTATTATTAAAGCCAGTTAGATTCTGATTATTAGCTTCTCTCGTAGTTTCTGTCAATCGGTGGACAGGTCAAAATAAAACAATATTCATGTGTCATAGATTTAATAATTCACTGCACGGGAAACATAGAACAAGGTTACACTTACAGGAAAGTGAAGAGCAGGGTGGAGGTAGCTGCACTCAGGAGAAGACTGGGGTCCAAGAAAAGGAGTCCACAGTATTTAACCAGGTGAGGATAAGATGAAGGTGAAGTCCAGCAGACAGAGGTTTGTTATGATGGAAAACAATGTGGTAAAAAAATTCAGACCATGAACAGGCACAAGATCAGTTAGAAAGAATAGAATAGTTCCGGATAAAAGGAGGTACTAGGTCCAGCAGGGCCTCTAGTTGGATATCAACAGGTTTGATATGATGATATAAAACATTTAGGTAAAGTTATGAGTGAAATGGTCTGGTATAATCACTGGGGCTTGATTGACATTGGAAACACGTGTGTCTATATCAACAGGGAAATCTGCCGGAAATAGGGAAATGCTACTTCCGGTCAGCTGTATTTCAAAATAAAATGTGTGGATTGAATTATTGTTTCCTCAAAATCCCAGAATCTTTTTTTTTTTTTTTTGGGAATGGGGGGGTGGGGGTGTAATAATTCTCAATGTGCAGTGATTATACACTAATGAAAATGTTAATATTTCACATTCTGTTCCTGCAGTGAGATCATTCTACATTGTACACACTTGCTGTTGTAGAAAATTTACTTTGCTCCAGTTCCTAAATCTCCTCATCCCACTCTTGAAACAAACTTGTCAAAATATCACACTTTATATAAATAATACTTCCGACCAGGCAGCTGTCACCTGTATGTATAGAATATGCTTTGTAGAGTTACTGTCCCTTTCCATTAATGAAAACTGGTCATGAAACCAAAGGTCACACTGTATAAAATATTTAAGTAACTGTAAATCTTTGCTTATTTACTAAAGTAGCCATTTGAAAATATGAATGTTAAATCTGTGAACAGGCTGATGGTATTTCCTGTTCCAGCAGCCAAGCCATCATCACATTAAGGCTCCAGTAACTGCCATGTTTATGACTGTCACATGTACCGAGTGCTATTAGATGTGAGCAATATTCAATCTCGTAAGTGATCCATCGCAGTGGGAATGATATCAGCATAGTGTTTGGAAAAGTAACTTTTTATTGGAGGAGTTGTGAATGTGTAAAATATGTTGAGTGACACTTCTGTCCACAAAGTAAAGACGCTTTATTAAGAATTTGTTGTCCGCACATCAAACCGAGGCAGAAAGATTTACCGAGCATTAAACTTCAGAAGGGGTGGGAGGAGGATGCTGAGGGCGCTGCAGCATTTCCTGTAGAACACAGTGATGTTTAATCAGAATTAATATACTAACCTTTTCTGTTTTTATGCAGTTACTCTTTTGTTGAAAAGGCAAAATATATGACAACAAGACAGTGTTTTTCTTAGGTTTATAGATGTTTATATACACTCAGATGGGAGGTTTGGGGGTTCCTCTTGTAAGAAAATGAAACCTTTTTAACCTGTAAAGATGCAACACTACATATGTGGCAGTTCCAAACTACTTTTTTTCTCTATATTTAACTTGTCTTAAGTGATTTATCACTTTTTTTTTTTTAACAAAATTGTCCTCTGTATTTTGCGGTTTTTCTGTGAGAATCAAGTATTTTCCCAAATTTAATTCACTGATCATGTAGAAGTTCATGAAAGCTCAGATTAAAGTTGAGGGTTATTATTATATCAGAAACAAAGAAAACTTAAGAAAAAGTGACTTTTTCAGTAAAATATATCAATAACTGAATATAAAAACAAGTGTGTCCATCCACTGTCATTGATCCAACTCCATGGGTTTTACTAGTGAATCAATGTTGTAGAAGATGACGGTGTTTCCACAGTAACTACAGACCTTCTGAACGTCCAAATGGGTCATATCTGATGACCATGAAAAGATGATGAACTGTATTTTACACCAGTTATTTACACGTACTGATTGGATTAGTGGATCAATAGTTATTTAACAGTTTCAGTAGTTGACCATCAGTAGATGGTTTTGGTCGACAGTAGCTGTTTGGGTCTGTATGGGTTAATTAAAAAAAAGTCGAATTTCACATTATTTTGGATTATTTTCATGCTATAGTGCCATATCTTTGGTTATCATCATCAATGTAAATTAAATATTTATTTTAGATATCAGTTTTTTGGTTTTTTTTTTCCCAGTTCTTGATTCAGTTTTCCTCGTTTCGTCACTCTGGGGATAATTTCAAGTTGTATGAGATTCTCAGCCTTTAATATATGAAATACTTTGTCACCTTAATGTCCTTGAATTCATCTGTTCTGGTTTCATTCTTGTTCCGTTTCATCCTGTTGTGGTTTTAGTCTGGACCCCTCAAAGTTTTACACCCTGGTCTCAGTTGAGGTGGTCTTCACTGCAACACTATTAGTTAGTTTTATCCTCTCCTGATTTATATTAATTTAGCTTAGGTGGTCCTCAAAATGCCTCTCATTCTGCACTTAAGCCTTAAATGTTATGAAAAACTCCATAAAATAAAACATGCGAGTTGTGTCTGTATAAGAATGATTGAAATCTAAAAAAGATGAGCTGATTCCATTAATACTGTGATTTTTACTGTTCTTCATCAGTCATGTCTAAGTGCTCTAAAGTTAATAGGATTTTTATGTGCCCTTACTAAAAACTTTTTATTAAACCTACACGCAGAGACAAAAGGAAGACTGGGAGTGACAATAAGTCGAGATGACAGAAGGCTGAAGAAATCAGAAATTCAAGGACAATTTAAGTCTTCCTTTTTGTGTATGCATGTAAGTGAGGGAAATTAAAAATCTGATTAAGTTCGGAGCCACCGGTCATGACTGATGAAGAACAGTAGAGGAAGGAAAACAGGAGGTCAAGGGAAAGCTGGTTCTTCATCTTTTGTTCCAGATAAAAACATCACACTGCTTCTGTGTTCTTTTTAGACTTATAATTACAACTTTACAGTGGAAAAAATCTAAATCTTACCAAGTCTATTTTTCTCATTTCTAGTCAAAATATCTCATCACATTTGAAATAAGACATAATCACCTAAAGAGTAACTTTTCAGTGAGATATAAGAACTTATTTTTAGACAATAGATCTTAAAAATCTTATTTCAAGAAATCTTACCAAGATAATTTT
>JAPQRP010000009.1:6477761-6491393 GCA_037367295.1 Apogon hyalosoma | reverse complement strand
AATGTACCTTTAGTTGGACCAGGCATTAAAATGAACAAGAAATTGAAGAAAACAAGGAGTGGTCTAATATTTTTTTCCATGACTGTATTTAGTGAGATTTTTGGTTGATATCTGGTGACTGAAGAACCACAGCATAAGATTCATACCATTTTCATCAGACCATGAGCCCTCATGTCCCACGGATGAGGAGATTGTTATAGTGGAGGAGACCACTACGACTAGGTGTTTCATTTCATTTAACACCTAATAGAGTAGCAGACCTGATAATTGTCAAGTGATAAATGTAAAATACATAAATGTATATGAAAAAAAATTAAACATAACAAACAGTGATGCTTCTGGTCTTTTTAGCATCTTTAATTGTAAACATATTTCTGTAGTACTGCTTTTCTGAGCAGGACTTTTATATGACAAACAAGAGTTTTTGATGAGATTCAGTGTCTTTGTAGATTAGACATTTATAATATACAACTGCTCAGTCAAAATGTGCAAAATGTTTATCGATCAGCCTAATAGGTGAATTATAATTAGACTGCTTTCTCAAATAAACCTGTTTTTTTTTTTCACTCAACAGTATGATTACAAGCAGTGATGCTCAAATTCACTAGTGTTTATTCAATTATAACTCAACAGTTCTCAACAATTTGGACACATCACTAGAATAAGGTGGCATTTCTGTTCCCAGACACGTTGCTCTCGCTCTTAAATATCAGCTTTTAAGACAAGAAAAGAACAAACACTCGGCCGTCGAAGCCTCAGTTTGTTAAGTGGTAGAACTGTGGCTGAAATGCAGGACAAGAGTGATCTCTTCTGGCTGTTGGATGCTAATACAGCCAGGTGGAAGAGTAGAAGAGGGCAGAAAAGATAATGTTTTATAGTAGACTTATGCTCCAGAAATGCTCCTATCAATGCATTTTTGTTTTGACTTGTGGTTCATAAGTGGTGGTTTTCAGTTATCACACAAATTATGAGGCAATATCAAATTTATGAGCGATCAGAACATTTTCTAGAAAGCTGAAAGCTATGGGACTTTAAAGTGTTTCTGTTTTATTTTGTTTGCTTCGTCTGCTTCTCTTATTTTTACATCTTCTCTGGCAGTTTCTTATATTAAAGCATATTTAAGTTGAGCAGGTCAAGAATAATAGATACCTTAAAAAACTCATCATGACTTTTTGAGATGCATGTGAACCAACAAATTCACTCTTCCTAAATTGTCCAAAATTGCACAGTAAATTGCTCTGTTATTTTATGGAAGTTGATACCTCTATTTAACTATGCATATTGAATTCATATGTTTAACGAGCTTTTTTCTGGCAACTGCTGCTAGCAAAGAATTCCTTATATGTGTTTATGTACTTGGTGAATAAAGATTCTGATTCCGAAATACTAAAACAAATCGTAAACTTCCACATCTGAATATCTTGCAATACACATTTATGTTAAAAGGAAAGAGAAACATGTATTTCAGGTCATGCTGAACTTTTCCAACAGACATAATTATCGCCATATTACTATCAGCTCATCAATGCCAAAACCATTGCTTAAATCTTACCCCAAAACATACTTTTTCCTGCCGGATTTTCCTCAGTTTCAATTACTTGACTTTATGTGGACAAAATAAAACACTAAAATGCAAATTGGATCCAACCCACACTCCGAGGTGGGTTTTTAAATGCGTTTCCAGTTCTACAAATCACTCTCAGTCTGGGCACTCGACGTGTCTTTTGCATCACTCGAAACATGACTCACAGCGATAACATCAAATCCAGAGTGACAGAGGTGCAGAGCAGAATCCATGCTGCTATTAGCAGAGCAACATGGAGAACGACAGTCTGCAGAGAGAGACATACAAATAAAGTGTCTGCTGGACAGGAAAAAGCTGGAAGAAATGCAAAACTCTGCCACTCAAAGGTGCATGCAGTCAGAAAAAACTGTTAGACCACCCCTTGTTTTCTTCAATTTCTAGTTCATTTTATTGCCTGGTCCAACTAAAGGTGCATTTGTTTGGACAAATATAATGATACCAACAAAAATAGCTCATAGGAGTTTAATTTCAGAGCTGATATCTATCCATTTTCCATGTTTTCTTGATAATAACCCAAATCACTTCAGTTCTTACATCAGTATCTATGGCATTGTACTGACAAAAACAGTGCTTTTAGGCATTCCATGTTTTCTGTTCTGTCTGTCTAAGAATTTTTTCCACGACTGTAGATACTGATGCAGAAGAGGCTGTCAGTCCACCATGTAAATAACAAAACAATTAACCCGGAGCAAAACACTGAGGCACCTAAGAATCTAATTTATATGCAGAGAAATAGTTCAATTTTCTGGGAAAACATTAATATTTTTAGGCTTCTCTTACCATTATGCAAACAGACAGACACAGGACCATAGGTTCTACTGCCTCTCTTACCCCAGTAAAAAAAAAAAATCTGTCTTAACCCATTAAGACTGAAACGATTTTTAATACTTGTTGATCCACTAATCTATCAATACATGTAAATAATTGGTGTAAAATACGGTTTGTCGTCTTTTCATGGTCATCAGATATGATCCATTTGGACGTTCAGAGGCTCCGTAGTGAACATGGAAACACCGTCATCTTCTACAACATTGATTCACCAGTAAAACCAGTGGAGTTGGATCAATGACAGTGGATGGACACACTTGGTTTATGTTCAGTTAATGATATTTTTGCTGAAAAAATCTATTTTTCTTCAGTTTTCTCTGTTTCTGATGTAATAACTTGTAACTTAAATCTGAGTTTTTATGAACATCGACATGATCAATCAATGACATCAGAAAATACATGATTTTCATTTTTAAAAAAACCCACAAAAATACAGAGGATAATATTATAATAATCGGAGATAAAGCACTTGTGTGGAATGAATGGTTAAATCTAGAGAAAAATTCAGTCGGGAACTGACACAAAAGTAACGCTGGGTCTTCGTGGGTTAAAAAACAGTTACTCAAATTGCTGAAAATAATTATACTAATATATTTAAAAAACAAAGAAAAGTCCAGAGTAAATTAAACTAATTATTACAGGCTACAACACAACAACAAAGTAATAAGTCAGTGTTTATTTAATACATTTTTGCAAAAACAAGTACTAGCTCTAACAGATAATTATGTTTTTTTACAAACGCAATGGCTTGTTTACTCAAAAACGGTGTCAGCTGCTGCAGCATAAAATAGATTCCAACACAAACTTCACTTTCTGCTATATAAAATCAGAATTTAGAAATACATCTCCCTGTCCTCCAACCAGAACTAAGCTCTAGCATCTAAATGCATATAGTTTGTTGAGAATCAGTTAAGGTAGTTGTGTTCACATCACACTGTATTATCTGTTTATCTGATGCCAGGATTTACAGGAATAAATAAATAAAAAAAAAAAGAATAAATAAATAAATAAATAAATAAATAAATAAATAAAAAAATAAATACTGTTACACAAGTATTCTACATTTCCCTTTCCATCATCTACTGCATCTGAGAGGCAGACATTATAATTTGCACTCCATTAGATTTCTCTATTTTGTTGCTTTTCAAATTAGTTTTTCAATCCCCTTGCAGTGAAAATCCCATATCCCTAAATGTGTTGAAACTGAATGTTTGTGATAAACTAAAAAAAAAAAGAAAAAAAACTCTTTTGGAATTGCTATATAATAAATCATCACAAATAATAGAAAATGCATAAATCTTACGCTACTGTTGGTATCTGGAATAGCATCCTGCATTCCCACAACTCTCCAAAGATTACGCGATTCGGAAAATGAATGAATGAGTGAATGAAGCATGTAGCATTCTCTTGTAGTGGAGTATTTTCACAGATTGCAATTAGTAGAGATATTACAAATCTGAATATTTCATTCACCATTGGATGGATTATTCTGTTATTTATTTTTGACGCCACTGATCAATTTTTTTTCTTTCTTTCTTTATGTTAACACATACAGACCCAAACATCCACCACCAACCAAAATCATCTACTGATCTCAAACTATTGATCCACTAATCCTATCAATACATGTACATAATTGGTGTTAAATGTAGTTTGTCATCTTTTCATGGTCATCAGATATGACCCATTTGGACGTTCAGAGGCTCCATAGTGAACAAGGAAACACCGTCATCTTCTACAACATTGATTCAATTGATTCACCAGTAAAACCCATGGAGTTGGATCAATGACAGTGGATGGACACACTGGGTTCATGTTCGGTTAATGATAGATTTGTCACTTTTAGTCACTTTTTCTTCAGTTGTTCTCTGTTTGTCTGTTTTCTCAGAACATTAACAAACATCTACAGGATCAATACATTAAATATAGGAAAATATCTGCTTTTCACAAAAAAAAAGCAAAATTACAGAATATGATAATAAAGGGTGATCCATGGAGTTTAATGAATGATAGTGGTTAGAAATACTTGTTTTTATGTTTAGTAAATGATATATTTTGTTGAAAACTAACTTTTTCCTCAATTTTTGTGATTTTATCTAATAACTTTTGAATTAACTGAGCTTTCATGAACGTTTACATTAATTAATTAATTCATTCATTCATTATCTGAACCCGCTTTATCCTCACTAGGTTCGCTGGAGCCTATCCCAGCTAAGGACGAAGGCGGGGTACACCCTGGACATGTCGCCAGTGAAAATCTACATGATTAGTAAATTAAACATAGACAAAAACCTGATTTTGCGAAGGATAATATTATAATAAATGTTGATAAAGCACTTCGGAAAGAAAAAAAATATTCGGAAGTTGTGTAAAAAATAGTCGTGGGTCTTTAAGGGTTAAACAGGCGACTTCCCACTTTTACTCAAGTACATTGCTAGACCATTACATTAGAAAAGTCCCGGTACCTTAACAGGAGTCATATCACTGCCCTCCTTCCATCCTCCCTCTCCCATCTTTCTGCTGTCTAATCATCTGGCCTCATTAGGCCCCGGCTCCTCCATTAGAGGCCTGTGGCTTGGCACAAAATGGCCGCCCTCAGGCCCTCCCGCTGCCTGGCGAGAAGCTGCGAAACTGTGAAACTGCTTTGTGATGTCTCCACCGCCCCGGCAGATCTATCCATCACCTCACCGTTTATCACACTCATCCGCTGGCAGAGCTATCCATCAGAGCCTAACGTGTCAGGGCCTGCTGGAAAGCTCACCAGCTCCTGTGGTAAATAAAGAAGAAACACAGCAGGATCGCAGAGTGGGAGGAAGAGAGGAGAAACACAGACGTGAAGGGGAAGGAACGGCAGGAAGAGGAAACTAATGGGTGAAAAGGAGCAGGAGAGAGAAGCAAAGAAGATTAATAAGAGATAAGGAGGGGCGGGAGGTAAAGGTAAAGCAGACAATCAATAAGGTCAGAAAAAGGAAAACGAAGTAGAGCAATGTCAAGTCGAGGTGTGCTTTCTCACAACGATCTAGAAATATTTGGAAAATTGACAAGGATTCCAGAAGCACACACATTCCAGACGCAAGTAGAAGCACAGAAACATTAACCCATAAAGACCCAAACGCATCTACTGATTGAAAATGTTTAATACCTGTTGATCCACTAATCCTATCAATCCATGTTAATAATTAGTGTAAAAGACAGTTTGTCGTCTTCTCATGGTCATCAGATATGACTGATTTGGACATTCAGAAACACTGCCATCTTCTACAACACTGCTTCACCATTAAAACCCATGTGGTCTGATAAATGACAGTGGATGGAGACGCTTGTTTTATGTGCAGCTAATGATAGATTGTGCTAAAAAATTCTTTTTTTTTTCAGTTTTCTCTGTTTTTAATATTAAAAAAACCTTTGAATTTACTCAGATTTAATGAACATCTACACGATCCGTAAATTACATATAGAAAAATATCTGATTTACACTGAAAAATGCCAAACACAGAAGATAATATATTAACAAATTGCTTAAGAAAATGTGAAATAGAGAAAAAAATTCAGTCGTGAACTGCCACAAAAGTACTACTGGGTCTTTCTGGGTTAAGAAAGACTGGTAGAGATACAATAAGAACAAGTTCTTTACTCAAGACAACAAATGGCTGTGAAAAAGGTTAATTCAAAGTAAAAATTAAGTCTGTAAGGGAAATTCCTACTGGCTGTTTCTGTACAAAGTTTATTGAATGTCTGTTATCACACTGATACAGTATACTGGCTATTAAAGGCTCAATATGGATGATTTGCATATGCTTGTGAACTTATGTGAAGTTTGTGTTGAAGTTTTGAGCTGGGAGCTGGTTATTCGTTGGTATTCACTGACTGTATTTGTTGCCTATAACAGCCTGTCCACTGATTTTTATGCAGGACTCGGTCATGAAAATCTTGATATTCACTCAATTTATAAGCAAGTATTGCAGACTAACATCAACAAATGACCATTTCCCAACACAAAGTGAAAATGTCTACATGGATGTGTAGAGGGCCTGGTCTTTCTCGTGCTCATTTTTGAGTTCGTCATCGTATCTCTTCTGCTGTGGCTGAAACAGATGACTTGTAGTTTCTTAAGGCTGCACATTGTCTCCACTAGATGTGACTGCTGAAAATGAAAAGACTAAGGCCCAATTCTCATTTTCACCCCTACCCCTTAGCCCTTGCACTTGGCACTACCCCTTGAATCGGAGTTACAAGGGGTAGGGGTTGAAATAGTCCCCTATGAAATGAGACAACCCTTCGAGACCGGTTACGTCATCAAGAGCCATCGACGGCGCTATAAACAAATGTGATAACTTTGTTTGAATTCACCAGGCTGTAACCATCTATGTTGCATGGGCTTTGGGCATCTTTTTGTGGCTATCAACCGCAAACCGTAGAAATGCGATCTATAACACATTGAAATGGCATTAAATGGGCGATCAAATTAAGTTATTCACAAAGAAAATACGTACATTTGCATGTTTCTTTCACATTGCTGCACTTTATTGTTGTGTTTGCCTTCATCTTGCTGATGATTAAAACAGAATTATGGAAGATCATACCCCTCCGTTTGTAGTGTGGTCCTGAAAAATCTCAACTTCAAGGGCCAAACAGCTCTCCCCCTCACCCACAAAATGAAGGGGTAGGAGTAAGGGGGAGGGCCAAGGGGTGAAATGGGATCAGGCCTAAAACTGATACTTTGGACCCATGATCATCAGTTTTGTTCTTGTGGGGTTTTTTTTAGATCTTAGTTTTGATTCTGAATGGTGCCATTTTACTTTAAAGCCGAGTGGGGAACAGGAAGTTAACAATGCAATATGGACTTAAACACAGAAGACCCAGGACACACTGGAGGTGTGGTTCAGAACTGTCCAGTGTCCTCCTGTAGGGAATGACCTTAGAGAGGAAGGATGGAAGTTCAACCCCAGGCTGCTGCCTCACTACCCAGACCTGATACCTTACACACTGACAGATGAACGAAGAGAAGGAAGGAATAAACAATGTTTTTTTTTAAAATCCTATTTGCCATCATGAATTCTTTCGCCTTGTCTTTTACAGTTTCTATAAATCAAGACTTGTGTCAAGATACCTATCAACTAAAACTAGTCAATTTCTCAAACTGAAATTAAATCTACCCATGCACTCATACAATTAAAATGAAAGTAAATCCAAAATGAAATAGCATATAAAAATGCAGGAGAAATTAGAGCAGTAAACATTCCCTCAACCCACATAAAATGAAAAATTATCTTGGCATTGCCCATTGAGAGCAGAGGAGTTGAGTAGTGTTTACAGTATTTTACCCGTAGCATATTTAATGGTTTTGAGTTATTCTCCAGAATAAGACGACAGGCAGATGGACAGACATGTCAACCACTATATCTACTATATTATTTATATGAGTATCTCCATTGTAAAATACATTTCCACCAAGTGTCATATATTGAATAAATAATTCATACATTTGAAGTCTAAACTCTCGTGTCATCTGGAGGTTGTCTGGCTGAGTCACAATATTTTATGTTGATGGCAGTAGGTGTTTGAACACAGCAGTCATTTAACTGTCAAACAAAGGACAAAAACAAATATGTTCTCAATAACAGCTAAACGACTAAAATGTTCCCAGGAATCATTTGACCCCAGGTTTGGTCCTGGTCAAAAACACCACAGATAAACTGCAAAAAGTGGCTTTCACATATGTTGGAATTTTGCAAAAAACGTATTCATTCTTACATAAACGTGACCTTCCTCAGCAGATATAACTGGACATTAAGTATTTCATTGTTCCCTACACAGTTCATGAGTAATTTTGACAAAACCCAAATGCATTGATTGTAGCGCCTCCGTGTGCTTTAACGGCTGCGAAATAACAGACACCATTTTCAGACGTAATAGATAAATGGTAGAAAGCCTGGTTAGAAAAAAAGGTTTTTCAGGTTTTGCACCAGTGACAAAGTGTTGACAGACATGCTGATCCCAACATATCCTTCCACTTTAATGTGCCCCACACTCCTGCACCAGTCCTGGTCAGATTTCAAGTTTAGTACCAATGACTAAAAACCTGCATTTACTGTGGATCAGTCATGTCTAGACGGGCGCTTACTCAAGTAAGTATGGTTGTGGTTCCATCTGTCTGTCCATCTGTACTTCCTGTGCTTTTTGCATGTATAACCCAAGCCAAAGAAATGATAAGATGATTTCATGAAGTTGGCGGCTGGTTAATCCAGTACAAGTCAAAAGCGGCGTCGTGGGAGTAAAAAGCCCTCCAGCATTAGTCTCACATACTTCAAACTCCAGTTCACTGCTGCTCCACTCTTTTTCTCTGATTTCTACAAGCCCCTTCGTCTGATAGTGTTTTACTGTTTTCATAATGGTGTGTCCTGTCACACCAGTAAAGGTGTCCTCTCCCCCAGTGGATTTGTTTGGACCTGTTTCCAGAGCAGCACAGATGGGCTGTGAGAGACTTCCTGATCCTGACCCAAATCTAGCACCTCTCAAGGTCACTGAGACCACTGGTGTGTGCTGCCTGCCTTGATTAACACTCATGTCTGTGGGGAACCATCCTTTACGGTCTTCATCCACAGTTAGAGCAACTTGTACAGCCTGTTTTAAAGTAGTGGACGTAGCAAATGTGACTCCACCAGTGTTTTGTTGATTAACATTTTAATACTTATCATATTTGAATCTGTTTTTTTTTTTTGTTTTGTTTTGTTGCCACAGTCTAGTGGCTGTCAGTGGTATTACACTTTAAAATAGATCTGCATTTGCTTCACTTTCGAGCCATGGTTGTTTCCTCTAAAACAAAGGAACACATACACATTTCCTTCCTTTCCTTTAGTCCAGCCTCTGTTGCGGCGTCCCTCGGGGTCCGGGGTCATGACCTGCTGCTGACAGGACAGCCACACTGACCTTTACTAACGACAGAAACTGAATGTCAAGCTGAATGTCAGGGCGTGAACCTCAGGCTGGAGGTCACCACTTCATCGCCAAAGCACTGTACTGCGCCCAAAAAAAGCTGCTTTTGACATTCGTCAGCAGACTGACGTCCAGTCCAACCTGCTTAGAAACTGCCTGAGCTGCTTCTCCTCCACTCAGATGTGAAACTTCCCTCTATTTGCCCTTCTACGTTGGGTAGACTTTGAGGCCCTTTACTGCCAAGGGCAGTGGATTGCATTGTGGTTTGTTGAAATACATGTGGGAAATGTGAAATGCATGATTTCCTCTTAGAGGTCATGAGCTGAAGAGCAAGTTTAGAATGTTTTTACAGGCTAAGAGCACTGAAAGTGATGTTCACATAGATTTTCACCATTTCTAATTGTATTTTATTTCTGTTCTACTGTATACTGTGATGATGAGTGGGAGGGAGAAGGTTAGCAACAAATGTTTAGTTAGCTTATTGCTGAGAGAGTCAACAGACAACAAAGCTGCAGTTTCCACACATTCACAGAACCTATCTTTGACCATTTCAGATCTCCACATACACTCACTTGTTACTACTGAGACTAGTACTGGTTCAATTTGGTGTGACAGGAACAAACATAGACATCTTTGGTTTGTTCTGGGCAATCTGTTTAGGAGGATTTTAACTCCAGTCCATATTCATATTTAGTCGGTGACAGGACCTCCCTAATGCTAGACGTCAGCCACTATAAAACAGAAAGAAGTGCCTTCTGAGCTACTACAGGTCATCTGAACATGGAAGATTCCACAAAAGACAACCCATCCACCTCTGCAGATATAACTGGGTCATCCTAAAATAAAGAAAACACAACAAGTTTTGTTTTTATGTGTACAAAAATTAAAACCATTGGCTCCATATCATCAATTGAGGCACCAACCAATATCAAGATGGAGTTGCAGGATGTATTGGGGGATATTAAATAAATTTACATTGAAAATTAAAAAAAAACATACAAGAAACCCCAGGGCAAAGACAAGCTGTTTACTCCATCTAACAGTATTTATGTCACATCATTGCTTAAAGCATAAACATCTAAATATTGTACAGATGAGAAGGGACAGAGCCACAATGACAGGTGGTTAACTCCATTCATCAGTTTTATGAATGAATGAATGAATGAACTGCAGTATGTGTTTTCTGTAACAACTTTCACCGGCAAGTTCTTTCAGTGTCACTGAGAAGAAAATTTTGACACAGAGGAAGCAAAAAAATTCCGAAACTGAATTTTTTTTGTCATTGTGTTACTTGTGTTCAAGTGGAGGAGAAAGTGTATTAAAATATATATTTATGTGTTGAACATAACTCTTCAAATGACTGGTAGTATTTTATGAAATGGTCAGGACAGTTTAATGCACAAATTTGCTCCTTTTATATCTTAAGGGTGAGGTGGTATCATGAATTGGGTCATAAGTGTGAAAAAGTGGGTCCCCAGAATAAAGTTTGGGGATCGATTTAACACATATATATATATATATATATATATATATGCAAAAGAAAAATCAATGGAGAGACGAAGTATGTAAAACATAAATTCCACATCAGCCTTTTTTGTTTTTGCATACCATGTCTCCATTTTATCCCCCCATGACAGAACAGCTGCAACATCAAGGTCACACTCAACATCTCCTCTTCCGTCCCCTGGTGAACTTCTCTCCTTAATAAAGGCGAAAACGGAGGGAGGCGAAAAGAGACTGGAGTAAAAGTCCTGAGTAAGCGTCGCCTGCTGAGACACTTTTTTCCCTGCCATCCATCCTCTGTTCACGTCTGGCTCCCTCGCCTCGTTAGCTAATTGAATAAATGAAGGATTGCTCTCTGCTCCCTGGGCATTGTGTGTCCCTTTGGCTTTAAGTTTCTTCTCCTGATGTTCCTGCTTTGCTTTTCTGTGCTCCCCCTCCTATTTTCATGTTGGATTCGAATAAAAATAACATTACAGTAATGACACTGCGCCCATGTGGATCTATGTGTGTTTGTGTGTTCGGTCCTTGAGGGATGCGGATCTTCAAATGACACTTCCAGATGTGCAGATGATGGAAAGGAGGGATAGGAGAGGAAGATAAAGAGATGAGGGGCGAACAGACTTTATTTTAGAGGAGAGATATACTAGAATGAATAAGAGAGAAGGGGGAGGGCAGAGAAAGAAAATTTATATACATTAGAACGGTAACATAAAACCTGATGTCTGGTGCTGTTGTCAGGATCTTCTAAACCAGTGATTCTCAACTGGTTTAGAAGCTGATTTTCAACTTCAGTGGGTCAAGGGCCTTTGTCTAGGAAAAAAATAATGTTAAGATACAAATCCTTTGCTTTATTACCCCGCCCACTGAAGAGGAGGCAAGGGGTATTGTTTTTGGTTCGGTTTGTTTCTTTGTTTATAGCAGCAAAACTATTGGTTGAATTCACACCTGATTTGGTTTATAGATTGCCAGTGACCCAGAATAGATCTCATTACATTTTGGGAACAGTAGGTCAAAGTTCAGAATTTTTTAAAAGGAATTTTTTACATCTTTTTACCCCCTCCCATTTCAAATGTCTGAAGTGACTAAATGCACTTTTGATTTTTAACTGTGCTGATTTTCAGTTTTGGTTAAAATGTACCTAGTTTAGTGTTGATGGGAATACTTCCCTCTTTAGCATCACCACCTGCTGGTTATTTTGGATTGTCATTAACCATGTCTTCTGTGTTGGCATACTGTGATACTTTGTATTATCTCAAGGTCAAGACACACCAACCTTTCCTTACAAAAAAAAAAAAAAAAAACAACAAGAAATTTAACTTTTATCAGTTTGGGTCGTGGCTTGTCATTGAGGGGTGATAGTGGGTCCCAAAGTCAAACCAGTTGAAAACCACTGATCTAAACCAAAACTAAGGCTAAAATAAAGTATGATTATTGTATGAATATGACATTTGTCTTAAAAGTGGCTAAAATTATCATTTATCTTTGACAATGAAGAGCTATGAAGTAGTTTTTTGTAATTTGATAAACCAATCACCTCCTAAACCTTACACACTGTACCTTTAAATACATCGATGAACAATGACTATTCCTCTGCTGTACTATGGCAATGTGTCCTGTGATATTAATAATAAGCTATTATCTGGTATGAAACTGCTTTTTTAGATGTTGGTAGATGAAATGGGAACCAAAAAGCAGGAAACGGTGTGAAAATGAGAAATTATAAGAAAAAATTACATAAAAAAAAAAAATCACAGGATAGTAGAACAAGGTATGCACACTGATACTGATAGAGAATATTAACATTAACATTTGATTTTACTTCAGTTCCTGCCCCGGGGAATCATTATCTAAAGAGTTATATTAACATCTCCAAATGTTGTGTTTTCAGGGTGTATTGCTGTTCTAACAGAGGGAATTGCTGCTGTCATTAAACTGATGTGCAGATGGTGAAAGCCTGTTAAAACGCTCTCACGTCAGTCCTCAGCTCTGTACTGTTTATGACTAGTCACCTTAATAAACGGCTGTAAATTAATGAGAATCTACAGCCTCTCCTACTACAGTGTGCTCTGGTGATACTGCATCGACTGTGTATCCTTTATGTACCTCTATATTAGTCCAGAAGTCAGAATTTTTAATGAAAAATTCAGGAAAATAACATGATGACGCAACAGACGACATGAAATATTTTTATAATGCCGCCAAAAATAAGAGAAAATGTCCAAAAATGAGAACAGATTGATGCTTCAGAACTTCGTTTTCTCTTCTCATTAATCAAGTGATGAGCCTTCAGATTTAACTGGTGTCCCGGTTTATTAAACTGGATATAAAGTATTTAATGTAAACTTCACCACCAGCAGTTCTAGCAGTAACGTGCTGCTCTGACACAGATGTTTCACTATTAATAATCTAATGATGTCAGATGGAGTTATAGTAGTGCATATGAGTCAGAGGGATCAAACCATGACTTCAAATAAAGCACACGGCATTTACTGCTGATCCTGATGTACAAGTTGGATTTTTAAAAGGAAACAAATAACTTTACATTGTTATAGTTGGATAAAGCCTGGAATATATAAATGGGGGTCAATAACAACATTGCTTCACAACTTTAATCGGTATCTGCAGTTGTGCTCATAAATTTACATACCTTAGCAGAATTTATGATTCTTTGTCCATTTTTCAGAGAATATAAATGATAATGCAAAAACTTTTCTTTCACTCGTGGCTAGTGGTTTGGTGAAGCCATTTATCATCAAACAAATGTGTTTGCTCTTTTTAAA
>JAPQRP010000009.1:6443134-6471383 GCA_037367295.1 Apogon hyalosoma | reverse complement strand
TAATCGGGGTGTGAAGGGGATTTTAAGCAATATAGTAAAAAATGCTCCAGGAAAACATCTTGCACCCCACCTTTAACGGCATAGTTAATTAGGTTTATGGTTAAAATTCTTACATTTATCTTAATCAATTTAAACTTTTTTACACACATTTTCAGTGTTATTTTGTCTATTTGTACACTGACTTCTCATAGTGGACATGTGAAACGGAATTTCATTTTTAGATTTCACATAAAAAAAATGAAAAAAAAATCTATAGACGTATGTGGTATAATAGGTCGTCTGGACAGATGAGAAGACTTAAGTATTTCTCTGTTTCCTCTGTGGGAAAAAAAATCCACCCATTTTTGATGAAAAAAAACAGAATGCATTTCTTCTTCTTGTCCTTCTCTTTTTACTTGTCATATGTAATGTAACCTACAGCGCATCCTGCTGATGCAGCCCAGACTATTCACTGTTATTTTTTTCAGTCTTTTAAAGAGTTGCTTCCAATTTGACATTTGATGTAATCACAGCTATTGTTAAGAGTTTACGCTGCATTTTACAAAATCTGCAGCTCATATCATTTAGACAGCGTCACCGACCAGATACCATGAAGTTTCCTAGAGTGCAGTCATTGTTTTGAAGAATGATGCATGCATTTCCATAACCACAGATACTGAAAATATGATCAGAATGTTTGCAGTAAAGCATCATTCCTTCAGCTGACTGGATGATACTAACTCAGCCCATTTTCAGACATTTGATGAAGTGGCTTTGGTATCGATATGTGCTTGTTGTGAAGTGAACAAAGCTGCGATACAGTATCACCCACTGGGTCCTACCTGCAGCTCCCAGACTGGGATCAGATATCCCCCCAGTGTCCAGGCTCCCAGGGCTTTACTTCACTGACCACACATAGTTTGTCTCCTTCTCTGTTGCTGTGCTGGTTCAGTGGCCGGTCAGGAGAACTCAGGTGTATCAGTGCACAGCCGGGGCTGCTGGGAGCTCTGGCACCCTGCCAGACGCCTATGGGAGGTCCTGTCTTTGATGAGCACGGACCTTCAGCGTACCCACAGGACGACGCACAATCTCCGAAGACCAACCCAGAAAAGGGCCATTTCATGTTTCTCAGCCACCGTTGACATCACTGATTATAAACATGCACCATTAACAATAACACTGATGCATATGGGCAGTTGGCTGCACCGCAACACCAAATTTACATAAGCTTCACAGAAGAGCATATCGCTCCTCGATCACGGAGAACATTGCATAACCTCCTGAAGAGGCACCGTCCTGCCCCAGATCGTCTTGTTTTTGTTTGTGTGTACGTGCAGGTTGCCAGACTCCCCCCTGTTACCATGGCAAGTGCCATTAGGCACACCGGTGTTTTCTCTATTTAGACTATAGTTCATACATTCCCCTGCCTACGATAAAATCTCACATCTACGTGTGTGTGTGTGTGTGTGTGTGTGTGTGTCCACGTCCATGTGTGTGCGGCCTGAGTTTGTCTCTAAATCAGAGGCACTGTTTGATTGGAACACTTTGACAAAGAAAGGGCGGCTGAGTTCAGTGCTGCTTCTGTGAGAGCATCACATATTTGATCTGAATCTTTCAGAAGTGAGGAATGTTCTGACTCTTCGGGCAGTTTATTGATCGTAGATACTGAATTTGGTGTCACCTGGTCAAGAGCAGCAGGGCTCAGTCATGTCTGAGAGTAAATCCTCTTATCTTGATTTGCAAGTGACCTACGCACATGTAGTAATGCATGTCTGGGGTCACGTAGAGGTCAGAAGATGCCAGTATTTGTGTTATAGATGTAATTTAATCAGATCTACAGGTGGAAGAATCATTGATAGTAGATACTTTATAATGCACTGAAATTATTAGCAAAAACATACTTTAAAATGAAAAGTCAGAAGTCTTTGTACAGTAGAAAGGTCTGTGTCAGTGTTTTGGTTTAATGTCTGATCTTTTTTGGATCAATTTTGTGTAAAGTTGACTGATTTTATTTTTTATTAAGCATTTGATATATTAGTTGGAGTTAACCCATAAAGACCCAGTGCTACTTTTGTGGCAGTTCCCAAATGCATTTTTTCATTATTCCTACCTTTCTTAACTGATTCATCACCCTTTTTTACATGATATTATTCTCTGTATTTTGCATTTTTTTGGTGTAAATCATGTATTTTCCTGTATTTAATTCACAGATCATGTACATGTTAATGAAAACTCAGAGTAAATTCAAAATTAATTATGTCAAAACAGAAAAAAAATTAAGAAAAAGTTACCTTTTCAGCGAAGATATTGCTAACTGAATGTAAAGACAAATGTGTCCATCCACTGTCATTGATCCAACTTCATGGGTTTTACTGGTGAATCAACATTGTAGATGACAGTGTTTCCATGGTAACTACAGAGCCTCTGGACGTCCAAATGGGTCATATCTGATGACCATGAAAAGATGACGAACTGTATTTTACACCAATTATTTACATGGATTGATAGGATTAGTGGATCAACAGGTATTAAACAGTTTGTAGATGGTTTGTGTTGCCGCTGATTGTTTGGATCTTTATGGGTTAAACCTTTAATCCCTGAGCCCTGATTCCAGGTAGAAGTTAAACTTCAGGATTGTTAAACTTTGAAAAAAAAAAAAAGAAAACAAACAAAAAAGAACAAAAACAGCCAAAGTGATCAATAAAATCAACAAAAATAATAATAAACCAAGAAAATAATAAGTAACATGACTAAAGTAAGACACAAACTGAACAAAATTGAAGAACAAATAATAAAATAAAAAACTAAATGTGGGAAAATAAACAAAATAAGCAACTAAATGAACAAAAGCAGATCAAATATTTACAAAATAATAAATAGCATGAAAAATATGCATAACATTGACTAAAATGAAGTTAAAAAAAAAAAAAGAAAATAATCAAACAAGTATTTTAATTTGGGCCCAATAGTTTTAGTTTTGGGCTTTTTTTTTTTTTTTTTTTTTTAATCTTTTTGACATCTGTTTAAATCCATAAAGCAGTTCCACAGTCAAAACTCAGTAAAAACACAGAAAAAAAAAAGGAAAATCACCACAACATTGGAAACAACAGGAAAAATAAAAAAAAAAAAAACCACAAGGAAAACGGTGTTACTCACTGCTCTGTGTTTAACCCCCCCACACCACCACCTCCCATTCCACAGCTGGTGGGGGGTGAACTGAGCATGTTCGGATGTCTATGGAAAGAACAAGGTCTATTCTATCAGCATGACTGGAAATTTAACTATTGAACAAACGGTTGAATTTATACGAACATTTAAAATGAATCATACATTCAGAACGTGTCACCGCAGACACGTCAGGGCTTAAAGGGTTAAAAGTCTGTGAGAGCGTCATATGTGGTCCTGGTAGAACCCTGTATCTGAAAATCCCCCGGTCCTGAGCTCTTCGTTCGTCTGCCGGGGTTAAGATCCACCTGTTTCCTTGGCTTTGTGACAGACAAACATAAACACACACACACCCACAGATCACAAACTCCGCTGCCCCGGCTGATGCCTTTAATTACACAGAACAAGTGCAGGGTCACAAAACTACACAAATCTGTAACACGGTGAAAACCAGACAGAGCGAACACACTGCACTGCAAAAATCAAAGTCTTACCAAGTGTATTTTTCTCATTTCTAGTCCAAATATCTCATCACACTTAAAATAAAACATAATCACCTAAAGAGGAACTTTTCAGTGAAATATAAGAACTGATTTTCAAAATCTTATTTCAAGAAATCTTACCAAGATAATTTTCACTTGTTCCATTGGCAGATTTTTTGCTTAATTCAAGAAGAAGGGGGGGGTTGTGAGGTGTTTAATGACTGGCCTTTGCGGGGTGTTCACATACTCGGCTCAGATAGCGTGTGATGGTGCAGCCACAGCCACCCACACAGATAAAAGAGGAATGGTGTCGTGCAGACAAAGACACCAGGTCTCACCGGTCCTTCAGATGCTTCTTCTTAAAAGAGTCACACAGAGATTTTTGGGGGAAGTCATTTGCTTTTTTTTTTCCCTTCCACATCAGAGGGGAAATTCCAACTTTACTCCTCCAGATTCACTCTTCATGCACTGTTTATGTTTCTCTTCCCTCTTTTTTTTCACGTTAACGATATGGTTTTGAGTTCTGTCATTTCAACATGCACATCCCTCCTTCGCATGCGAGCAGCAGGTGTTGCTTGTACTGATGGTTAATAACAGGTTAGACTTCTCACAGCATCTCTTGATTTATCGTGCGGGGTAATAGAGGTAATTAATAAGGTATATTTGGAGACACGATCCTGGAAAGTGTCTTCACAATGGTTTGACAATGACGCTGAAAAACAGGTGACATGAGAGTCATGAGAGGCTGTGGACCGTGCAGAGTTTGTTGCCGTTTCCATCAAGTTCTTAAACTCAAAAAAGAACAAAAAGCCCTTGTGTTTTCCAATCATGTGTAAAAGTCTAGTTCAATATTCTGTTTGTTGGTTTAGTAAAGTTCTAATGACCACATATGCGTTTGTCAGATCCAGGCTGGATAAATGTGAGGTATGTTGAGCAGTAAAAACCAAACGTTTCAGGGAAAAAAAACAGACTGGTCTCATGAAATCGCGTCAAATGTCACGCCAGTTCTAACCCTACCCCTAATCCATGGCATTTGGCATCCTATGTGTATGCGTTTTCATCCTTTCATGTGTTATTCAATGCCATTTGATCACATGTCAATTTATGCTAAGATCTCCAGTTTACATATCCGTAACCCCTAACCTTAACTCTAACCCTACCCTAACCCTTGAGCCTATCCCTTTCCATTCCATGATTAATTATATCCTTATTCAAACATGGATACAATAATAATAATAATAATAATAATAATAATAATAGTAATAGTAATTTTAAAAATCAGCTACGTTTAACATGATGTAGCTCAGGTTGAATTTTATTCAGATACTGAAAAAGGACATTTTCTGAAACTGGAGGTTAATACCTTTTAAATGAGGTGTCATTGATTATGTTTGTCCTCATGGTTCTTCAATTATAGTAAAAGTAAATAAGCAAAATTAACACAAATTAAGCAGGAAGGCCCAGGTTAACTTTTACAACCCATTTAGATCCATGTTGTGTCTTTTAAGGTTGTGCACATATTTCCTGAAGGAAAGAGAATGAGAAATAAATATGTATGCTCATTTGGACCCTGCAGAAACATACGGAGGAGGATTATGGCCACAAAAAAAAAAAAAAAAAAAAAAAAGAGGTCCAGTATTTTTTTTTTTTTTTTTTTTATTATTCTGAGGAAAAAAAGTCAGAATTCTTTAATCTCAGAATAGTGATTTTATTCTCAGACTTTCGCACAGCACCGTGTGTTTTATTAATAATGTTCTGTATGCTTTTATTAGTATATTGTTAAAAGTCCTGTTAATGATGTTTCTTATGTGAAATGCGACAGACCGGAGTATTCTACCCGTGACAAATTTCCCCTCTGGGACAGAAAAAAAACACCCTAGAGCACCTGAGTTCCAGTCCGAGTCCTGTCAGGTAATGTGAGAATGGGTTGTTGTGATTTCTGATTGGTTTTGTTAGTGCAACAGGCCTGCACACTGTTGCGTGTGAGCCTGTGGCCCGCTGCCAGATCAAAGAGCAAGTTAAAGGACGAGGTATGTTTTGATTTTGAAAGAGTCACGGAATATGTGTTTAAATTGGCAATATGCATGGTCACGAGTCACGTAGGCGGTTTAATTAGACGAGCGATGACACTTTTTCCCATCCATCCCATTGACTTTAACTGAATTGCAACTGCAGGAGATCCAGTTACATTCGAAACAAGAACTGGAAAAGTCTCCAGGATGGAAAATGGCGTCTGATAGTGACGACAAAAGTGCAGCTGCATTTTTATTCCATCAGGTTAATATTCAGATTTTGGTTTAGTGATCACATATTAGATTCACACCATTTTATTGCACTTATTTAGAAAAAGAAGGAGAACCAGCAGCACCTGGGGAGCGAATGGGAGGTTACATGCCTTGCTCAAGGGCACATCAGCCAACAATTTTTCTAGGAATGGAACTCGCGATGCTAATATATTGGAAAATAGACAGTATCATGTCCAGTTTCCTGTAAATGACTATTAAAAAAAAACAAAACATTTTAAATCTAATTTTAGCCTCTGAGATGTGCAGATAAGGAGGCCTGTGAACTGCAGAGTACAGTTCAACCTGTATTTTAACTTAGCGCGCCCTCTGGTGGAAAACACACACAAGTTCTGGTCGTACACCGGAACTACAACTCCCATGATGCCTTTCACCCGGCTGTACTTCCGCATGTGTACGAGTCGTGTTTCTTGCAGATGATACTACATGACTGGGACAATGGACGACAAAACTGTGAAGGCAATTTTATTCGATTTGGACAATACTCTGATCGAGACGAGTCGGGCCGGAGCAGTGGCGATTCAGAAGGTAAAACCGACCGGAAGTGAGTCCGAAACCTATAAACTGCACTTTCATTTATCTTTCTGTAGGTGTGGTTTCGTTTAGTACTTATTAATCGTGTACAATATCTAATTTAAGGCTCTTTTTTTAATTTTATTTTATTTTATTTCCACGATTGTTAAGATTAGACAGATTTTGCCCCATTTGGCGATGGTACGTTCAAAGGCGCTGGGATTTTTAAAACAAGCACTTAATTGTCATTGAAATAAGAAGTTGTTTCGTTTGTACAATTTCCGATAGGTGTGGTGGATCTTACAGGCTTCTTCTTTACTCTCTTGTACTGCATTTAAGTACAAATGTGATGTTCTTGTACTTCACTTGTGTAGTTCTTTCTATTTAATCCAACTTTCTACTATGCACTCGACTGCATCTCACAGGTAGATGTTGTGCTTCTTCCTCCTCCAGGTTTGTCTAACAGGTGTAGTCACTTTACAGATGACATTTCCACTTCCTGTCCTGGCTGACTTTAAAACCCTCCCCCTACACCAACTCCTTTTTATATCTCATTTATGTGACTTCATACCCTAAGAGTGAGTTTATTGTATATTATTTGGTTGGTTTGTAGACAGTTCCTGCATTTCATTGTTCATACCATGAAATAGAATCTTGAATCTTTGAAAACTGTCTCGGATTCACGCGAAAATGCATCTTCACAAAGCTGAAAACAAACTTTTTCTGAGCTCATGAAAAGAGCTCTACATTAAACTAAATGAATAAAGTATTTCATATCAGATCAAGCTTAAACATGTACAGCAGTAAATGCACCACACATTAATAATCCAAACATTTATAACAGTGACCAGGAACTGCACAGTGACTTTTAGACTTTAAGTCCTTTTTGCTGGGAATACTCCAATAGAATTTACAAAATCTGCACGTGTTGACCTCTGTTGTTACAAATCAACGGCTTCAGAGTAAACTGCACTAAAACAATATTCTTCCATGAGATCAGCTGTTTAGATCATGTGAATTCTTCCACCACTGGATAATGCCGTGTTTATATCTCATAATAAACATCAAGAATGTTTTCCTGTTTCATCAAATTATGTATTAAGTCTAATTCATTTCCAGCTGCCTTTTAATATGTGGAACAATTCTAATAGATTGAATCGTAGCTGTAGTTTGCTGCTTAAAGCCTTATGCACATGACACACCAATGTCAATATAAAGTAGTCCTTTACAAGATGTACTTTATATTTTTATTGCTGAGACTAGGACACATGAGGTTGAACAGCTGGTGCAGTCAGCGCTGGTCTGTGAAAAAGTACTGTACCTAAAATATTAATGTAAAACCGAATCAATCTAGAGTCGGGGTCACTTTTAATAATAGTTACTTTTACTTGAAATGAGACGATTTCTAATCTCACTCACACTAGAGCTATCTGCTGAGCAAAAAGTCATTTGGGACCGTTTGCTGAGCAGAGAGCTCGCTGCGTGCGCCTAATTTTCGGTGAGTTTTCTGCCTCACGGGGCCTTGAGGTGAAAATCAAACACATTTTGATGTTTTTTGCCTCGCGAGGTGAAAAACTCACAGTGTGTGCGTTCGTTGAGCTGTGTGCGGAGGGCAAAATTTCAGGTGACAATCGAAACACGTCCTCCGCTCAAGTGATTCCAAGATGGCAACATCAACGCTACATGTAAACGGCCCCTTGGACAAGACACGAAACTAGTCCAGTTGAACCTAGAAAAACTACCAAGAAGAAGAGTGATTTGGACAAATAGATATTATTAATAGATAAACACAGATATTTATTTAGGTCTTTATTATCTTCTATTAAAGGTTCTTTTCAATAGTTCTCTAATTCCAATTCAAATTTCATCTCCATTAGTCTATTTTCTTGGATTTTGCTTTTTTTCCTGCTTTTACCCATTATTACTTTATCATTCTTTTCAAATCCACTATCTGTTCGACCTCCAGTTTTCACCTGTTTTGTCTTGTGTTTGTCTCTTTCAGACCAGTGAGCTTCTAAAAACCACACTGGACCTCGACGACGACACCATCAGCAACATCTGCAACAAGTTCAAGCAGAAGCTCAGAGAAGAGACCTTTGACCCCGTGGGCGTCAGATCCATAGACCAGGTCCGGGTCGGTCACTGGGAGGAGAGCCTCGTAGAGACTTTGTCTGATGGTTCAGCTCCTGAATCTCTCGCGGCTCAATGTTACGACCTGTGGAAAAGCAGCCGCCTGGAGCTCCTAACTCTGTCCCCTGAAGTGCGCGGCCTCCTGCAGCGGCTCCGAGGACGATACAAGCTGCTGCTGCTGACCAACGGCGTGGCTCAGACGCAGAGGGAGAAGGTGGAGGTCGCCGGGTGTGAGGAGTTCTTCGACGCCATCGTGGTGGGTGGAGAACACGCCGAGCAGAAGCCCTTCCTGTCCATCTTCACGCTGTGTTTCGACATGCTGGGGGTGGAGGCCCAGGACTGCGTCATGGTCGGAGACTCTCTGGACACGGATATTCAGGGGGGCTTTAACGCCAGGGTCCGGGCGACAGTTTGGATCAACAGAGGAGGAGGAGGAGGAGGAGGAGCGGACGATTTGGTGAAACCAGACTACACCATACCCACTGTACTGGACCTGCCAGGTATTCTGGAAGAACTAAGCTGAAGGGACCAACACATGGGTGACACTGGTGCAATATCATGGGATTTGAATTAACTGGGGAGATTTTAAGGTGAATGTAAAGCCAAGTTTGGAGCTGCTTTTTTGTGGGCACTTCCTGGATTCTAAATATAAGTACACACTTATCATTTGGGATTTACATGGTGTCACAGGGTGTTAACACGTAGGTATTACAATTAATTCAATGGAATGCTTTCTCTCCTCCAGGGGTCACCAACCCTGGTCCTCCACATCTACTATCCTGCATGTTTTACATCAGGGCTGTCAAACTCATTTCTTTCAGGGGCCACATTCAGCCCAACTGGATCTCAAGTGGGCCAGACCAGTAAAGTAATAGCATCATAACCTGTAAATAATAAGTACTTTGTTTTAACTCTTTGTTTTAGTGTAATAAAAAACATTAAATCATGAAAATATTTACATTTACAAACTATTCTTTAACAAAAAGCATGTGAATAACCTGAAAAAACTGAAATTTGTAAGAAAAAGAAGTACAGTTTTAACTATTTAATAACATTATCCCTCACCTCAAATATATGTGCATTATACACAATGTAAAGGCAGAATATTGTTAAAAATGTGGAGTTTGGAACTAAAATAAGAACAATTTCTCATTCAGTTTCTCATTTGCTCAGGTCATTGTTCTTCTTGGTAGTTCTTTGAGGTTCAGCTGGACTAGTTTTGCTCTTTTGAAGCAAAACTAGTCCAGTTGAACCTAGAAAAATGGAGTTGTCATTTGTCACTTTATAGTTTATTATGCTATTTTACTTGAGATCATATTGGTCTGTATGTGGAACCTGAACTAAAATGAGTTTGACACTGATTAATATCTTCAGTGTAATTTTTGCACTTCGCAAATTCATCCTGCGGGTCAGATGGAACCTTTTGACGGGCCGCATGCTTTAGATGTATCCCTCTTCTGACACACCTGATTGAAATGATAAGCCTATCATCAAGCTCTGTAGAAGCCTGATAACGACCGTCAGATGTGCTGGAAGAGGGAAACGTCTAAAACATGCAGGACAGTGGATCTGGAGGACCAGGGTTGGTGACCCCTGGTCTACATGTGTGAGCACAATATTGTCTTATTGGCAGTTGGTTTATTTTTGTTTCTTCACTACATTCACGTTTATACTTGGTTTTTCTGTTATATTTGACAATTGAGCACAAATACATTGTTCCCCATAAAGTTGGAGTAAAATATTCTCACCCTTTTTAGTGAAATGATTGTGAGAATATGGTTTATTCCTGATGGATAAATTCTGGGACTCAGTATGTAATCACTGCACCTGGTCAAAAAGGGGATTTTAGCTGGGTTTCCATTACAGTTTTCCGTAGAATAGAAGCGATATTTCTACAATTTTGACAAAGTAGGTGTTTCCATTGAAGAGTGTTTGGCTTCTGATGCATGATTCTAGTCAAGTCCCGTTTCACAACATGTTGAAATTCTCATAAAATACTGTGTAGTTCTGGCAAGACGCTTGTTTAAGATGGACGCACTGAATTTGACTGAGTTTAACTTTTTTGCGTTCTTTGACAGTTTTTGCGACATTTCAGTGTTTCCATTATCAGTTTTCTATTGTGCGATTTACTTTTGGTGCATTTCAGAGGTTATTGGAAGCCCAGCTACTGATGTGTAGAAACAAAAACAGGAATGCGTCTGAAAACAAAATGATTCCAACTTTATGGGCAACAGTGTAGATGCTTAATGTCAGTGGCTGAATGTAAAATTGTCTATTTGACATGTCTGCTCATTGTTTAGATCATTTCACGTTAAGCCTGGACAGTAAGTTTTGTTTACAGATATGGTTTATGGTGCAGCCTTTTGTTGGAAATGAAGAATTTTACTTGAAGTTTAACTTAATCCAAAGTTTCAGGGTTTATATTTTGGGAGTGAAAATCCAGTTTAGACTCAGCTTTCATGATCCTTTTACTTGTAGACATTATGGATTTTATAGGAAAATAGATGGAAACACATACAGTCAGATCTGTAAGTATTTGGACAATGAAACAAAGTGTGTAATTTTACCTGTGTATATGATCAAAGTGGATCTAAGTGAAAGAGTCCAGATGTGATTGAAGTGTGCACTTGGAGCTTTAATTTAAGAGTTAACAGAAATATTGTTTTAATCATTTAAGAACTATTACCACGTTAAATGTATTCCGTCCGTAGTCTCACTGTCCAAATACTTATGGACCTATTTTCTTACTGTTTTCCTGTTCTTATCTGTGCCTTGACATTACATTCTAAATTACTTTTGAGCACATTTTGCTCATAACACTACAGTATCTTTAGTTAGAACTATTAAACTATTAAAAAAGGACCCGAATGCATCGTCTACTAATTTCATTGAAGAAAACCGGTGTAGTACATAATCTTTATTAAAAGTTCAAACTCACTGTACAAAAGGACCTTCGGGCTGTTTTTACACACCATCATTTACTGGAAATATTACAGAAAACCCTTTTAACACTTCACCAGTGTAGATGTCTTGCTGCAGCACGGACGAGACCGCCTTCAAAGACCAGTCTGACGATCAACACTTCTTCCTGAACTGAACTGCATCACATTTAAGGCATGTACAATCTGTGTATCATTCATTCTTTCCATATTCAATTAAGAATCCACAACTGGAAAACAGAAAAATGACTCGTTATTTCATTATTCAGGTACAAATCAAAAATCAAGTTTTTTCATTCTTTTGACGGTACGCACAAATTAAAAATGTGGCGTTTCATGTTGACATTTTTGATGTCTGATTTGGTCTGACCCTGAAGTTACAGACTTCTTCGTGTGTTGAGCTGGACAGTCGTGGGTTTGCTAGTATTCTGCCAAATGCATTCTGGGATATAATGGAGAATTTGGTGTTCTTCAGAGGCAGCAAACGCGTTATTCTGAAGGAGGACGATGATACGACAACTGAAAAAAGAGTCAGCATGTCCCAGGTGTTGTTTTGTCTAATGCAGTGCGTCCATGGGAGACAATCTAAGCAGAAGACACTTCACGTAACACACGAAGAAGTCAGTAACTTCCGGGTAAGACCAAATCGGATATCAAAAATGTCAACATGTAACCCCACATTTGGTCCATTTGCACATTTCCAATTTTTAATTTGTGTGTACAATCGAAAGAATGAAAAACTCGTTTTTTGATTTGTACATGAATAATGAAATGAGTCATTTTTTTCTTTTTCCCATTGTAGATTCCCAATTGAATATGAAAAGAACGAATGATACACGGATTCATATACAGTATTTATTTCACGTCTAACTTGACTTTTATGTTCATTGCCGCGAGCTCAGCCACGAAATAGCGGAAGACGTAAGGAACCGACACGGAGTCGATGGAGTCACTTTTTCCACACAGGGTGCAGACAGTTTTGCGGTGGCGCATGGCTGACCAGTACGGCGGCGGTTTCTCCAGCAGAGGCGACAGCAGGCTTCCACAGTCCACGCACACCTGAGCCACCGAGCGATCCGAGCAGTTGAAGAGGCGATCGTGAAGCAGGAAGGAGGATCCGTGGGCCAGCAGGGCGTCACGTTCCATCTCCCCAAAACGGATCCCCCCCTGGATGTTCCTCCCTCCCACCGGCTGGTTGGTCACCTTGTCCCGAGCTCCCGTCGTCCTCACCTGGAACTTGTCTGAGACCATGTGACGCAGCCGCTGATAGTAGACGACGCCGATGAAGATGTCCGCCTCCAGCTCCAGCCCACTCAGACCGCTGTAGAGCCGCTCCGTACCGTAGTAGTTGTACCCGCCGGCCCGAAGCATCTTCCCGAAGTACTCCAGCGCAGAGGTCTCCTCAGAGAAGGTGAAGGGCGTGGCGTCGTGGCTGAGGCCGTGCAGCGCCGCCGATTTTCCGGCCATGCTCTCGATCAGCATCCCGATGGTCATTCGAGAGGGGAAGCCGTGGGGGTTGAACAGGATGTCGGGCGTCATGCCGCTCTCTGTGAAGGGCATGTCCTCGGCAGGCCACAGGCGGCTCAGGATGCCCTTCTGTCCGTGACGGCTGGCGAACTTGTCCCCGATGGTTGGGTTTCGTGGAATCCTGACTGTGATGCAGATGCGTTTTAAGCGACCTGTGCCGGTGTCGTTACTGCAGATCTTTATGTTGTCCACAACACAGGCCTCTTGGCTCCTAGAAACAGAAAAAATATAGACTTTAAAAACATTCAGTTAAAAGTGCATTAGTACTGGACAAAACCTGGACAAAAAAAAAAAAGAGGTAAGATCCTTCTATTTGATATTTACTGTAGGGATTAATGTTTCAGCTGCAACAAGTTCTTTAACCCTTGAACTGATGCAGTGAGTATCCTTTAGTAGAGAGCCCTACGATTGGCCAATGGGTCAGTCCATCTCAGATCACCCAATTAAATAGTGTTTTTAAACCTCACCCCCTCTGATTTTTATGAAATTTGGTATTTAGGTAATTCATAACCAGAAATACCAAAATCTCAAATTTTACTTTTATCGGACCAACGGTTTTCAAGATATGGCAATTTCTTTTTTTTGCGAAAAAGGCCGTGGCAGCTGTAACTCGGCAACCACTAGTCTGATGTTAGAAAGCAAGGTATTTCTGTAAAGGGGAGACCATAAGGAATCTAAATCTACTATTCTTTTGGACATTTGGGTACTTTTGAGTTGGATAACCTTTTGATTTATAGTTTGACCTTGAAATTGACACTGTGGGACACACCTGACCTCTGTGACACCATTATGAAAAACGTAGCCGTATGTGTCAACTACAACTTACAATAAAAATGGAGGGGTTTTCTTTTTTTTGAGGTAGGCCTAGATTCTATCCCAATTTGCTCAAGTATGAAAAAGAAAACCCCTACATTTTTCATAATGGTGTCAATTTAAAGGTCTAAATATAAATCAAAAGGTTATCAACTCAAACGTACAAATAAATGCTAGATTTCAATTCCTTATGGTCTCCCCTTTACAGAAATACATTGCTTTTTAAAATCGGACCAGTGTTTGCCGAGTTGCACCAATCTGAAGTTAGGCTGGCACGGCCTTTTTTGCCAAAAAGGGAAAAAAATGTAATTGCCATATTTAAAAATCCATTGGTCTGATAAAGTTGAAATTTCAGCTTCTCTGGCTATGAATTACCTATTCACCGAAGTTCATCAAAATTAGAGGAGGTGGTGTTTAACTCATTGGGTGAACTGAGATGGACTGACTCCACTGTCAGGACTCATCAGGCTCAAACTGTGACAGAGGGAATCACGAGCATGAGATATTTTCACACCAGCCCCTTTTCCACCTGATTCCCAGGAACTTATTTACCTGGTAAAAAAATTCCTGGTAATCTGTGTGTTTGGTGTTTCCGCCTCAAAGTTCCTGGAAACCCAAACCGGTCTGATCCTTACCTGTAGAAGTTGACGAAGGCCTGGCCAGTGTTGAGGTTGATGTAGCAGTAGAACGGGTCTCCGTACTGAATCGTGGATCCGATGTGAGGGAGTCCATCTGCGTCCAGTTTGTTGCCGACCTTGGGGTCTCCTGGTTTGGTCCCGAAGACGATGGCGTCGTCTCCTTTCGCTTTTTCTGCCAGATCCACCAACACCGTCTTGTAGATGGACCCGTGTGCAAAACCTCGTTCCCATGACGACTTATTCACAATCTTGACAAAAGACAAATGTATTAGTGCGTCATTCCATTTAGTTCAAATGATGAACCACATAATATAATAGTTTGAATGTCCTTGAAACTTATTAACTATAACGTAATAATTCTTATTTATTTTGTGCAATAATTAATATTACTTTTTTAATTTTTTGTGACTAAATATTAAGATCTTCAAGATGTTTTTTTGTTTGCAGATCATTTCTGCACATTTGTTTGGTCATTTTTGGTTACATTTATTTCAGTAGGAACTTGAATGTTTCTTCTGTTTAACTACATATTGAGCCTATTTTTCCTTGGGTTTAGGAGATTTACAAACTATTATTATTAGCTCAACATAGTATACATTACAACATGGTGATAGGCAGATATTATTTAAAGCTACGTATAACTTGTCACCAGTTTTTCATCAAATCTGTCAAACCCCAGTCAAAGCCTAAGTATCACGAATCCGTAAATCTTTGTGATTACGCACTTGAATCTCTTCCCTCATGATGAAAATTTTGAAATATACTCCATCATAAACCATCCATTTGTTTCCAAACAGAGCCGTAGGTCACTCGGGCATTTTCCTAAATTTGTCACGATGTGCATTATGGGAAGCGGAGTTCCATGCAGCTGCAGTAGCAAGAGGCAATGACGCTGTTTCTGTGTTTGTTGCCGCTGTGGCCAAAATTTTGTGTTTGTAAACACATGGATTGTTTACGGTGGAGTACACTTCGAAACCGTTCACCGTGAGGGAAGAGATTCAGGTGCGTAATCACGGAAACACTAACGGAGTCGTGATACTTAGGCTACGACTGGGGTTTAACAGATCTGATGAAAAATTTGTGATGACATTCAAACGCAGCTATAAAATAAACCTTACAGTGGGAGGGGGATACTATTTGGAGAAAACTTACTTTCTAGATTAAAGTTGGAAAAAAGAACCTTAAGAACTCAAGAAGTGGACTCATTAGAAAACTAATGCTCAGTATAAATTTGCTATAAACACAGATACAATGCTGATGTTCACCTTTTAAATACATAATACTTTTATCATTCCATTTAGTTGGAACTTAATAAAAATGGGATTTGGCGTCTCACCATGGCGTCTTCCATGTCGTAGCCCGTGTAGGAAATGACGGCCACGATGGCGTTGGTGCCGCTGGGGTAGTTGTCCAGGCTGTAGTGGTCGTACATGTAGGGCCGGACCAGTGCGCTCTGCGGCGTCTGCAGCCGATACAGTTTAT
The DNA here is from genome assembly GCA_037367295.1 of Apogon hyalosoma. Taxonomy (NCBI): domain Eukaryota; kingdom Metazoa; phylum Chordata; class Actinopteri; order Kurtiformes; family Apogonidae; genus Apogon; species Apogon hyalosoma. The sequence goes on along the minus strand of JAPQRP010000009.1, from coordinate 6,455,412 downwards.
TATCTGATCGATCCATGAACGAGTGCAGAGGGAATCCCATCGTCTGTTTACCTGGAAACAGTTCAACATTGGTTAGAATGCACTAGAACCCAAACGCATTCACAGAAAAATCTAAAAAGGTTTCAAGGACTGATGATCAATAACCGTTGAACTGTACAGTCAATCACGTATGAAAACTAAATGGCAGCCTGGTTCATTCTCAAATCATGAATTGTATTTACATTAAAGGCCGTAATATTTCTTTCAAAAATGTAAAAGTTGCCTAAAATTCTGTCTAAGATGCCACTGTATTGGATTATAAAGATATAAAGCTGAAGTTATTTCCAGTGAGCGACCACTAGAGGGAGTAGTGAGTCGCTCTGCTGGTCTCTTATGGTGAGGAAAATTATAAACAACAACATGGGGCCTTTGACCAATGAATCAGAAAGTGACCAGATGGGATGAGAACCATTAAGAAACAACTTTTAGAGTCAAAGAAAAGTGATAAAAATAGAAGCTGTTCTCTCCCCTGGACACATCTGTAAATGAACAGGGTGAGTTTGATTATGAGACTTTGAAGGTATACAGTTATTATGGAATGTTCTTATCTTTGCTAAGTCGCTGTTTGTCGATCCATGGTTCAGACTAAGTTTTGATCTTGTTTGTTGGATTCCAAACAGATTTTTAGCTCAGCTACTGACAACACAAACCAAACACAAAACAGAGGTGATTTATGGTTTTACTGTGGCTGTTTTCTGTCTAAAACCAGAGCTAAGCTAACAGAGCTATAATGTAAACTATCAGCTGACGAAACGTATGACGATTACAAAACAGTCTTATTTTGAGTGACTGAAAATAAGCATCTACGAGTTTTAGTTCGAAGAAGAAAACTTGATCCCATAATACAGATGTGTGTAAAAAAATTAGCTTTATCCTTTATTTGGTGGCTGATACAGTCTGTGGACAGATACATAGGGTTGATTCATTGGTGGTTTCGGTTCTAAATGTGTTCTGGTACGTGACTGCCCCCTGCTGGTGACAGTGTTTTGACATAATATTAATATTCCAGACTAATTTGAAATACTTGGAAAAAAGTTTAAGCTAATAATCCATTTTATAAGGACTGTAGCTATAAACAACCAAATGATGCAAAATGTTTAACGTATTTTACCTACAAAGCAACTGCAGCCCCTAAATCCTGCACAAACTGACGCAAAACCCTTCATTTTACTGACAAAATTCAGGGAATCAAACTAATCAGAGGTGAAAAGGTGACATTCTTCACCCCCATAAGATTATATCATATGAGCTTTAAAATGTGGATTTACAGTCAATTTTTTGCCTCGGGATAAAGATAAAAAAAACATCCTCGAACTAATTAACTTTAGTGCTCCAACAGTAATATAATGTAATTTATTTCACTCTTTGAAAACCACGTTTATGAATGCGTGCGGTCTGAATTTCACAACGTGTAGCCTAAAGGTGAGGAATCTGCAAACATAAAAATTACATTCCAGGACTTTTCTGTGTTCCCTGTGACTGTGGGAGCTTGACTTGTACAAACAGAAATAAGAGAAGAGCAGCCGCACATACCCATCTGACACTGGTACATGTTCCGGGGACTCTGGTTGTGGTCCGAATACGGGATGAAATTGGCGACGACACTGAGCATCGAATGAGGGTAGAGCTCCTGGTGCGACGTCACTCCTGCTTCGATCTCATCCTCCAAGATGCCCACGTTGATGTAAAGCTGCAGCAACAAGGAGAAGAATGATTGCATTACATCAAAAAGATGAAAACAGGTCAAATATGAAACACGACAAAAAAGACGTGAATGCCAAAACTGATTTTTTTCATCCCGAGTGAAAGTAAAAGAGATCAGATGATGATTTGTGGGTTTTACATTGTCTGTGAAAGACATGACAAGGAAAAAAAAACAAAAGAAAGCAAAAGAACAAAACATCAAAATATGCTAAAAATATATTTTTTTGGACAGTGTAAAAAACAACTAATATAAACAAAATTTGTAATAAGCAATACTTAAACTCCCTTCAACAGAAAAACCTTTTCTTTGACCATATTTCTAAGAATTGTCTGAATGTCCCTGAAAAAAAATGTAATTTAATTCTTTATTTTGTGAAACTATTAATATTACTTGCCACTTTTTTTAATTAAATATAGTTGAGACATTTTTTTGATAACAGATCATTTCTGTACATTTATATGGTTGTTTTTTGGTTTGGTTACATTTAGATATTTAATTTAATAAGTAGGAACTTGAAGGTTTCTTCTGTGCAAATGCATATTGAGCACGTTTTTCCATGGGTTAAAGACATTTACAAACTATTATTATTATACTCACACACTATGCATTACAATGTGGCCATATTAATTAACATAAATGTTATAGTGGGGGTACTATTTGGAGAAATAACTACATTTTCTAGGTTTAAGTTGAAAAAACTTGGATAAGAAAATGAGGATGAAAAATAAATACATAGCACTTCAGTTTTATTATGAGTTTTGTTTCTTTTAGAAATTTACCATTTAAAAGTTTTTTTTTTCTCTTAATATGAGCCACTTCCTCCAACTGGAAAACCTTTTTGTTTTACTTAACGTAGCCTTAATATCCAGGGTTAGTACACAATTTTCAAAGTCAAGCACTTTTAAGTGTCATTTTAAAGTTTTTCTGGAAAAAAAAACAAAAAGGGAAGCCACATGGCGTTCTACAGACATTTGTACCGAGATTAAGATGAAAATGTACCTGGAGTCGACCTGAGAACACCTGGAAATTTTCTTTTTTGACATAACGTTTTATTTTTCAAACTGTTTCACCTCTAAGTAGCTTGGCTTGGCATCTAACCTGGCAGAGTTAATATTAAAAATAAATCAATCAATCAGTTATAATTTCAAGCACTTTTCAGACCTTGAAAACACAACACTGCAATTCAAGGATTTTGAAGGCTTTCAAGCACCCGTTCAAACCCTGAATATCCTGCCATCATAACACACACACTTTTCTGTACTACATTCTGACGTTAAAAATGAGTCTTTGGAAACTGAGTGAGTTCAGACACATGGATCCAGTCGACTGTTCTCTACAGACCTGTTCGAAGGTGCCGATCAGCTCCTCTTTGCCCAGAGCCAGGTTCCGTACGGGCCGGACCATCCGACAGGGAGTGGTGAACAGGTACAGACCCGGGTACAAGCTGGCCTTGCCCGTTTTAGGAACCAGAACAATCTCAGTCCAGGGAGGCATCCTCCTCTCTTTCAACACCTGCGGGTACGTTTTACGTCAGTTTTCTGCTGAAACGTTGTGGACGCTGCAGCCGCTGAAACAGCAGTGACGTACCTTAAACCTGCGCAGAGAATCCACCACGACCGGAGCCAAATCAGCCTCGACCCAGCCCACTATGGCCCCATCCAGGACCACAGGGTAACAGTCTGAGAAGGCCTGACCCGGAGAACCATCCACTGGAGTCACACCTGAAATAAACCGCAGAGCAGACTTTACACAATAACCGTCACCGTATAATTTTATATCAGATTATATTATTGTCTGGTCGCAGGATCTGTTACGTCTGTGTTCAACAGTCAGAACAGACCTGGGAACTCTTGCAAGAGATTTTTAATCTCAATGCGTCTTTTTCCTGGTTAAATAAACAGGGTTCGTAGACAGATTTCAAGGTCAAATTCAAGCACTTTTAAGGGTAATCTTCAATTTTTTCCAGCACATCACCTTATCGCTAAAATACATATCTACTAGAATACAAACACTCATAATTAATTTTTTCACTTTTTATCACAATGATGTACGTTGTATTACGCTATAAACAGATAAAGTTATGTTTCACAATAGCAAAAGGTATAGAAATTTAAGGACAACACAAAGTTTTATCCAAAAAAAGGGAAGCCACTTGGCGTTCTTCAGACACACTTTTACCGAGACAAAGCCTGCTCTATGCTGCTCTTAAGACAAAATAGACTGCACTGTGGTTTTAGTGTTTTTGATCATTTTATGTGTTATACTTGTTTTTATCCATTGTATTGTGCTTTTGATTGTGTTGGGGTGTTTTTAATGCCTGAGTGTGGTTTTTAAAGTTTGTGTTACAGCCGTGACAAAAGATTGAACTTCTGTTTTTACTTGGAACAGACAGTTATCTATCTATTCAGATAAAAATGTACCTGGAGTCGACCTGTGAACACCTGTTCATTTTCTTTTTGACAAAGGTCTTATTTTTCTAAATGTTTCACCTCTCTGTAAGTAGCTTTGGCTTGCCATCTAACCTGGCAGAGTTAATATTAAAAATAAATAAATAACATCCCAGAGTTAGAATTCAAGCACTAAAACTAAAATTCAAGCACTTTCCAGACCCTGAAAACACAATATTGAAATTCAAGCATTTTCAAGGATTTCAAGCACCCATACGAACCCTTAATAAAGGTTAATAACACATAATTTTCCTTGGAGATCATACTGTGTTTGTTATGCGTGTTCATGTGACTGCAGTCCGTCCTCACCCACTGAACAGAGCAGAGCCGGCAGGGCCGTGGTGACGGCGCTCTGGGCCACGATCTCACAGCTGGCGGTCATGTGGTTCATGAGTCCGCAGGGCTCCCCGTCCGGAGTGTGCACCGGGCACAGGAAGCCCCAGGACTCGGGCAGCAGCTTCCGGACCGAGGTGGTCCTCATCTTGGCGAACGCCGCTCCTCTGTGCACGCAGCGGAAGTGAGACAGGTAGCGGATGAAGTTGAGTTTGTCGGCTACGACGCAGAGGCCGGTGTTCTGCAGCATCCCGAGACCTGAGGACACAGGGAGGGGATCAGGGTTTAACGACCCAGACCGAGGTTCTCACTGTAAATGGAAACTAATGAAATAATGCAGAAATAAAAAATGAAACCAACTGAAACTAAATAAAAGTGTGCATTTGTCTTTAGTTTTCATTACATTAATGTAGGTTTCTATGACGGAGACGAAAATGTAGGTTCCTGTTTTATTTCTGTGCTACTTTCACACCAGCAGAGGGCAGCATCTCTTTTGCAGAAAACACCTTTAATGACTTACAAAGCTCTTCTTTATTCCCTACTTTTCATTTCCTCGACTCCTCGATAATTCCACTATGATTCTGAAAATGACATTATTCTGAATTAGGCAGGAATCTGTTTGGATATTCTGACTTAGGCTTCCTCTGACTGGAGCTTTTCTGACAAAGACACAGGATACGCTGATATTATTCTGGTTTTATGGGTATACTTTGGACATCTATACAGCACAATATATCCATCACATCTGCATGTTTTACAGCGGGATGTGACACTCAGCCACATTTTACAGTCAGCTGAAGTAAAGACAGATCAACCCAAAGAAAAGTCCACATTTCCAGTCGAAGAAAATACACCTACTGTTGTACATCATGCAGGATTTCAATAGGCTTTAAGATGTGAGCAAATATTGAAAAACTGACTTTATACTGGAGGAATGAAAGAGGGAAGCTGAGTTCATAGGAGAACATCATCCATCAGTGAAAAACTCTGAAAACCCTATTTTATGAATCAAGATATGCACGGCTGAATGAAAGCAGGAATATTTATTATTATTATTGTACATGGAAATGGTTTTTAGGTAAGGTTCATATTACCTATAACTTTGTAGATCTATATCTTGGTGAAGTCGCTGTACTAGAACGGAGGGAGGATATAAAATGATTACAGGCGCTTTTAGCAGCCAGCAAGAAATCTATTACAAGAAGGTGGTTAAACCCAACTCCACCAACAATAGAAGAGTGGTACGAGACCATCTTGCAAATATTCAAAATGGAAAAATAGACTTAATATTTGGGACAAATGGCTCAAGTCTGTATCCTTTCGCCGCCCAGAATTTGTATCACTCCTCTAAAAATGTCCTCTTTTTTAAATCTTCCTGTATATTTTCTTCATTTTGTGTTTTTCTGCATAAACATGTGTAATGTTTAAAGAACCCAGCGGTATTGTAACACTATGACTGTTAATTTAAGTGAGAAATACAAAAACTGTCAGCACCCAGTTCATGTATTCTTTTTTTTTTTTTTTTACACTTTTGTATGTAAAAAAAAATTAAAAATACGAAAAGGACTCTAATAGATAACGTATGTATGAATGGTAAAGTTGGAGATATTTTGTCACTTTTTCCAATAAAAACAAAATGAAAAAAAAAAAAAGAAAATGGCTTTTAGGAATTTTTGTCTTTGATTGAATAAATGCCAGAGCTAATAAAAACTGAGCTATGTTTGCCTTAAAAACAAATTAACACTGTAATGTAAATAAACTAATGAAATGTCCAAACTGTATTGTCCTATGACTTTGCACTCATCCCATGTTTTTCGTACCTGTTCTGGAGGCGAGGTTGCCGGTGGCCAGCATATACTCAAAGGCTTTGGTCACATCGGTGCCGGTGCCGAACATCTTCATCATATGTTCAGTGGTAAATACTGCAGGCAGTTTGCTGCCTCTTTTCTCAAAGGACAGTTTCACAGTCGCCATCCAGTTCACCAGCCTCTCCTGGAAACAGTTACAGGTTAAATCCAGAAATAGAAAAGAGGAAACTTCACCAGCTTAATTTCATGCCTGACATTTCCAGCTTTAAAACTCTTTTATTATTCGGTGCCGGAGGCTGATGATCGTTTACCTTCATGAACATGAGGTAGAGCTGCCCGGGGGTGAGCACCTCCTGACACATGATGCTGTCAGGGTTTTCCTCCATGCATTCCTGCTTCGCAAACGTGAAAAGTTTCCTGGTCATGAGACACAGCAGGTAGAACTTCTCCCTGTCTGACTTCAGGTGGATGCAGATGCACTCGCTGGTTCAAACAGGAAAACAAACATTTAAGTCTGAACATGAGATACACTATATGGACAAAAGTATGTGGACACGTTGAATCCAGGTGTTTCTTTTCTAATGGGTCTGGGATAAAAACAACAACAAATGTCACAATATAGTTTTATATTGGGATAAATATCATTCCATTGGTTAGTTTGGTTTAAATTGTTATCTTTGTTTCCAAAATGACAGAGATGGTTCTGACGTAATTTCTCTCAACATTGTTTTTTTTTTAATCCATGACTAGGATTTTAAATGTTCTGCCTCCAAATTTCTAAAATATTTTTCCTGCTCTGACTGTAAATAATAACCATCTACTTTCCTCACATCTCACCTACAAAGAAAAATCTCTCATTAAACTTTAAGGAAATATTGACGGTTTTATCTCAAATCAGCATGAACAGGACATCTTACAGCTGCAGACATGATGTGTCCCAATATTTTTGTCCATATACTTTATAAACATCAACATTTCCTTAAAGTTTAATGGAAGATTTTTCTTCCTCAGTGAGATGTGAAGAAAGTAGAAGGTTAGTTGTGGTAGAAAATTACTATTTACAGTCAAATCAGGAAAAATATTTTAGAAATTTAGAGGCAGAACATTTTAAAATCATAGTCATGGATAAAAAAAAAATCAATGTGGAGTGAAATTAAATAAAAAAACATCTCTGGGTTATTTTGGAAGCAAAGATAATTTAAACCAAACTAACCAATACAATGATATTTATCCCAATATTAAACTATATTCTTCTTTTTATTTCCTTTTGTCAAATGCAGTCATATACAATCAAACATTTAAAGATACAGTACAGGTGTATATATGTTGAAGGAAGTCCATGGGTATTAACATCCCAGTTGTGTCCAGACTGAGTCCGTATTTATTTACTAAATGAGAAAATTAATATACAATATACAGACTTTCATTATTTATATTTGAGTGGCAAGGGGTGGGAAAAATAAATAAATAAATTAACAAACAAAACTTACACATATAACACATATTGGTTACAACAAAGATTGTATCAATTAATAAAATACGAAATATTAAACTCTATTCTGACATTAGTCATTATTGTTTTGTATCCCAGACCCCTGTTAGAAAAGAAACACCTGAATTCAACCTGTCCACATACTTTTGTCCATACTGTAAATAATCCTACTGTGCATTAAAGCCGACGCTGGGTCTCACCTGAACAGGAAGTGGGCACACTCCTCGTTGGTGTACCAGCTGGGGAGGTTCAGCTTCACTCTGAAACGTTCTCCCAGGTAGTTGAGCACCTTACTGCGGGTGATGCAGCCCTCCTCCATGACGATACGCAGCATCTCAGACACACAGCTCTTGTAGAAGGAGTTGTCCTCGTGGCCTTTGATCAGCTCCTGGTAGATCTGGAAGTCTGAGAACTCCACAAGGGCCTAGAGGCAAAACAGAGGAAAAAGTCCACACTAGATGTCTTTCATCTACATTTATGAATGAGTTAATGGCTTTGATCAGTCATCAGATAGAATACCATGAATAAAAAAATGTACCACTAGTATAACAGGGTTCTACAAGTTTAATTTAAGACCTTTTTAAGACTAATTAGAACAGAATTTAACCCTATAATGCAAAATGTATCATATTTGATACATGAGTTTTGAAGCCCTCTACATGATCAGTGTGATATTTTTTTTCTTGAAAAACGTGACATATACAATTAGATACATGCAATACACTGATAATCCACCAGGGGGAGGAATTGGTTCACCAGAGGCCTTTCCAGTGACACTACAAGACTGACATTAATGAGGAAGAACTTTGACAATTTAGAAAAGGAATTAACAATGTGTTAGACATGTTTGTGTTATGTTTTTGTTTGTTCAAAAATAATAATATTTGAGCATTGAGACCTGATGTATCAAATATAATGCAAAATTTAAACTCATACATGGAAATTGATATTTGGAAAAAAAAAAATTGGGATTTGCTCAGAAGGACCAATAAAGGCTCCAATTTCAAAGAACTGAAATTTTCTGTCAATGATTTAATGGTTCAGGCTTTACAGGGTTAATGCCCATTTCACAGCCATACTGGTACAAATTTGTGACTGCTAGAATTTAGGAAAATGTATTTATTTATGTCACTGCCTTGATTCCCATCGTTCCGAGTCATTTCTCACTGGGGTCTGCCAAGTTAGATATAAATGGTTCCTAATTTCAATATAAATTGTCGACTAACATTACTTTCTTTGCAGCTTGGACATTTAACAGACACATTTAAACACAAAACAGCTGACAAGTTATGGCAACATTTAATACCTTTGAAAGACTATTTTAAAGGCATTAAATGCAGATTTGTAAATTCAACACTTTTAAGACTTTTTAAGAGCTCGTGGGAACCCTGGTATAAACAATAACACTAGTCTGTGTATGATGTAGGGAATGCTTACTTATGCCTGACTAGATTCCTCCCAGAAACATATGGCAGATGGACGGTGTGATGGTGTAGAGCTTCACACTTCTGCGTCAGAGCGTTATGGACTCTTAATTGGTTCGATTAAAAACAGATGCATATATAGTAGGTTCATTCTCCTGTCAGTGCCCCCGACCACAGCGTCGATGAAGAGCTAGAGTAGGTTTCTATGTGCCACCGATGGCAGCTAAGTGCTAATGCTAGGCGCTGTATGCACTAGGATGGGTAAAATGCAGTTAAGCTGAAATTCCCCACAGCTATCATAAGGCGAATTAACCTTAAAACCAAATTTATTCCAGGAGCATTTTGTTCACAGACTAGTGACAACAAATATCTTGAATCTTAAAAAATAGCTGTGAAGTAAAACAAGGGGGTAAAAACACTACAAGCCGTATAAATGTTTCTTAATTTGCTTGTAGAGCCACAAGTCCATCAAGCTATTAACGGATAATATTGATTATTAATAATCATTTAGAGTAAGTGTTTAAAGAAAAAAGTCAGAATTATCTGATTCTAGAGGCTTGAGTGTGAATTTGTTAGTTTCTTTCTTCTCTGTAAACTAAATATTTTAGTTTGTAGACTTATAAGACGTCTAAATTCATCATGTTGGGCTTTGGACAATACTTTTATGAACAAAACAACTAATTTAATACATAAAAAACATAATCAACAGTGAAATGTATCCTTAGTTGCAGCTCTAACTGGGTTACACTTGTAAATCAGTAAAGGGGTAATTAACTGAAAATACCTCATTCATTTTTCATTTTTTTTTACCTTTAGTGCAAATCCTATTGGGAGGAAGAAGAGTTCTTTCTGGTAGATGAAGTTGAGCATCACCGTCCCATTCTCCAGGTAATGGAGGTTCATGTTGATGGCCGTGTGCTCCTCCTTCACACAGCGCATGGAGATACCTGAGAGACGAGGAAAACGCTTAATGCAGCTTTAATCGGCCTCAGTCATTACTGCACGGTGGGGTTTTTCACTCCTGTCTTTACCGTATTGAGTGTACCCCTGGCCTCTACTCTTCCACTTCGGCCTCGACATGGCGATCGGGTAGTTCCTCCTCGGCATCACCAACATACGAATGACCTTCTCTATTCCATTCACGATGAAGTAACCGCCCATTTCCTGTTGTTAAAAAAGGAACATTAGAAAAGGGATGCAGAGGATAAACTGATTCCTGCTCGCTTTACTGCTGCGTCTTACCTCTGCCTCTTCATGATGCTCGACGAGCTCTTTGGGCGACATGCCATGCAGGTTACACACCTTGGACTTGACCATGATGGGAACCAGACCCAGATTCTGTTTGATGATGCCTTTGGGAACGCCGTTGACTGACCAGGAAACGTCCGCCTGTGACGGTAAAAGTCAGGCCTTTGAGGAACGGAACACTGAAGGAAACGTCCAAGATGACGTCAAATATAAGCAGACTGAGAAGTTCAGAGGTTGACTATGAAGGACAAATGACAGATTGGTAAAACTTATCTTCTTAACCCATAAGGACCCAGTGTGACTTCTGTGGCAGGTCCCAAATGAATTTTTCTATCCATTTAACCTTTCCTAAGTGATTTATCACTATTTATTATAATATTGAATTTTGCATTTTTTTCAATGAAAATCATTTATTTTCCTATGTTTAATTGACTGATCATGAAGGTGTTCATAAAAGCTCAGGTTATTGTATCAAAACAGAAAAAAAACTGAAGAAAAGGTGACTATTTGCATTTATTATCTCTCTCTCTCTCTTCCTCTTTCTCTCTCTCTGTCTTCTCAACTAAGTTATGAGAATGGAAAATTTAAGCTTGATAAAAAAATAGTGATTTGATTTATATTGCGATACATATCGATGTCATCTGGTATGAAAAAAATGATCGTGATATGATTTTTTTCCCCCATATCGCCCAGCCCTAGTTCACACATTGGAAATGAAAGAGCACTTTTCTCCACTGTCCCAATTTGATCCTATAAAATAGACAGACAGTGGTGACATGGCTGTCTGCACTGCATGTGTCTGCATCATCTTTTGTTTACTGACCTTGTGGAGTACTTACTGGCCAGTGATGATTATCTCAAACTGGCATTTAATCAGTCCCATTAATCACTCTGTCACTGTTACAACATTAGGCCGGACAGAAAATCAAAGTGTTGATGAGGTCACTTCTGCCGTCTGGGACATTTTTACCCTTCAACCTTCAAAACTTCTGAATGAAAAGGACTCAGACGCAGCAGCTGAGTGTGTGGAAGCGTATTGTGAAATAACTGATACTTGGTCTGATGTTACAAAGTCAACCTGTGAACCTCCTTCTCTCATATGTTCATCAAGTGACACCTCACCACAATCTTCCCTCTGTATGAACATCTCCGTCCTCTGCACTCAGCCGGAAACACTTTCATTTCCTTGCAGATGTTCCCTTTGGAAACCATTGGACTGTAAATGGTCGCGTCAACAAATGCAAGGCTGATCTTCTCATTTCTGAACATGAACTCCATCGGAGGAATGGCCTGAGAGGAGAGATGAGGAAGATCATCACAGCACATGAACGTGAGACAGAGTACAAAACCATACAAAACCAATACTTTAATGTTTGACATGAAGCGTTTCCTTCCATTCCTTCCATCTTTATCTAAATATACTTTTCAGAAACCTTTATGGGTCAGTTGTCCCATCACTACCACATATTCTGGGACTGTCAGGGTATACAAAACTACTGGTCTGAGATCAATAAAGCAAAGCAGTTCATTTTTAAAACAAACATTCCTTCTGACTTCAAAACTACGCATTTAGTATTCAAAACACCTGCTGTGAAAATAGATGAATATCTCTGGAATGTTCTTGTGGCAGCAGGGGAAAAGCAATAACAAGGGTCAGGGTTATGGATGGTACACAATGAACCAACTGTTCAGCAATGAATTCAAATAACCTGGGACATCTACAAAATGGAAAAACATCACCTTCGCCGTTACTCTAAAATTACAATATATATATTTGTCCAA
>JAPQRP010000009.1:6420161-6433674 GCA_037367295.1 Apogon hyalosoma | reverse complement strand
CATGATCCACACAGGAGTTAGGACTGGATTGCATAACCATTGTTTTTGATGACTTTTGATGGTCTAATCATTTTTTTCCGCAGCTGTATATATTATTTTATAAAAATTTGATTGGAATTGTATCCAAGTCCGTAATGTAAATATGTAAGTACTATTTAAATTTTAAAAATGTTTAATTCTAATTCTCTATAAAAAATATGTATATAAATCCCGAATTTGTCATTTTTTTCCTTTATATTTCATTTTGCACTTGTGTTTTTTTCTACCTGTCTTTTTCTTTGCACTTATGTGTTATATGTTGCTGCTTTTAACTGTGAAATTTCCCCATGGTGGGATTAATAAAGTCTTATGTTATTATATCTTATCTTCTTCCAAATGTGTCATATAATTTAATCACATTGTTTAGGATATTTGCAAAAAAAAAAAAAAAAAAGTGAATTTTTATTTTTACCTTACAGTATAATCAAGGAAACTGATGAACCAGAAGATTCAGATCACAGGGTTAGTTCCTGTTCTTGTTTTTTTTTTTTTCTTTTCTTTATTATCATTGTTAATTTTGGTCCTTTTTTTTTTTTTTTTTTACTTTTGTTGAGTATTTTTGTTCGATTGACTATTTTGTTAATTTTTTGGTAAATTTTCTTCATTCTGAGGTTTTTCTTGTCTTTCATTGACTATTTCTGTTGATTTTAATGATTATTTTGTTGATTTTTTCCCCATTTCATTCATTATTTTGTTAGTTGTTTTTCTCCTTTGCTCACTTTATCACTCTATTCTACTTTATCATCTTACTGTTTTGTAAATTTTGTGCATTTCCCACTTATTTTGAGTTTAATTAATCACACTAAAATCCATTCAGTTTTTAATTATGGGCAGTTGCTGCATTTTACCTGAATTATTTGCAGTTGCATGTGTCTGTACAGAAACTCATTTCACACTTTAATAAGGATTTAACATTTTTAACGTATTAAACATATACATGCATTGATAGGATCGATGGTTCAGAAGTCATTTTTCTTTTTTACATTTTCGATCAGTAGATGCTTTTGGTCACTGGTGACTGTTAAGATCATTGAGGTTTAAGAAAAATGCACAGATTGCTGCATAGCACAGCAATTTGTATTGTACAAACACACTCATAGTAGCATGAAAAATCTAAAAATAAAAATCTAAAATAGTTCAACTAGATGACACTAAATCCGTTTAAATATGGACCTGTAATTGCAGCTATTTGTGAGTACAAAACTACACAGGCTGATACTGTGATTATAGTTGGTGCTCGATTAAGTCTGCAGCTCTTGACAAAAATCAAAATGACCTTGAATCTTTACATGTTACATGAATAAATCAACACAACTAACTGAAATAGGGGTCAACAAAAACTGATTTATTTAAGAGTTGTATTGCACATCTGCCTTCATGTTCAGTCCGCTTCTGTGTGTATTCAATGCTGCATGATACCGTCTATTAAAAGTTTAGGAAAGACATTTCTTTTACCGTTTATCCAGTCAGATGACATGAAAATCTATGTATGTAAACCATGCAGAGCAGAAACATATGCATGACAGTAGTTTGATCATATTTTCTTTATTCTCATAATATTGTTTCTGATAAAGACAAATGTTCATGCAAGATAAGAAAAACACAGCACAGACATCCCTCCGATACTCGCTTTTAGCTCATGTTGGCCGACTGATGTGTGAATGAGTCAACTACAGGCAGTCACTGATGATAAAACAGCAGGAACTTTATCTTTCTTTGGTAAAGATGAAAAAATCCCAAAACAGAAACATGAAACGCACGAGACATAACACGATAGAGTGAGTCAGATGTGCATTTAACCAAAAAAAAAAAAAAAACCACAGTCAGAAGAAATGACATCGTTGAATTTTAGAGGAGGTTGAAAATAAACGAGGCAAATTCACTTGAGTATAAACAAATAAAGGTGCAATGAAATGCTGGAGGTCGATTGCTTGTTTTTCACAATAATATGCAATTCCCTCTAAGGCACCCATCCCTTTAATGGAAAGATATTTCCCTACAAATTAGAAAAAAAAAAAAAAATACTGATAAGTTTGTTTTTGACATTTTCAACATTAGCAGTCAAACATGCACAACCCATCTGCAAACCTGACATAAATACACAAATACTACTTACATGGAATTATTTCCAAACTTTCGTACATTATTATTTGACCTAAACCAGGGCTCTGTAACAGAACCCACGAATAGATTCAGCCTCATTAAACTACATTTACATCAGCCCTTTTTGTCTTCATCTCAAACACTTCCGTCTCCTTCATTCTCCGGAATCATTTTGTAAACAAAAACACGTAAATAAATAAATGCTCTGATTGTGTCCCTTAACGTCTCAGAACGCAGGAAGCAATGCCTCATACATTTGACTTGAGGTTAAAAGAAGGAAAATTGGGATTACCGACTAAAACGCATGTAATGTAATGACTCAATATGATTTAACTAAAACGGGCCCCTGAAAAGTATGGCCACAGAGGAGCAGGAAATCAACTAATCGACACACAGCGCTCACACATTTCAGGCTACTTTTAAAGTCTAAGGAGAATCTACACATTCCTTTTTTTAACAAACAACCCAAATGGTGACGTAAAATAGTTCTGACACGAGTCACCTCAAAAGGTCTCATCTATTCACAACGATCTACGTAAAAACCAGGAGCTAAAACAGATTAAAAGACCCCATGAAGCAAAGAAAGTCTGTCAAACAGTGTGAAACCCTGATGAAAAAAAAAAAAAAAAAAAAAGCATTGTAGAAGTGATTTAATATGAGGCGGCAGTGAAAAGATGAAAAGTGTCAGAGTAAAGTGACTTTTCTTTGGTAATGACTCTACCGACGTGTGTTTACAAGTCGACCGTGTTACGGATGAAGCTGATTGTGTTTTTTGTTCATTTGTGAGTCAGTTTCATTTCATGGGGTCTTCAATAACCAGGAAAACACTGTACGATCTAAGCTACTTTCACTTCAACTGTTCAAAAACAAAACACGCACATTTGTTCATAATACTTACAACAGACGCAATTATCATCTAATGGGAATAAAACACAAATATCGGGTCGGTTCACTATAAACAGAGTCATTTGGGTCAAAAGGTGCAGTGGAGCTCGTATGCGGATGCACACGACGACATGCTTTCACACAAACATGCTTTAATCTAATGTCAAGAACCGGACTCTTACGTCTGTAATACTTCACCCCCTACGTTTAAAAGAGGTCATGACAGTTTAACGTGTCTAGTTTTCTCTTCGCACTTTTACTGACTTTCAACCTGCTGACCTGACTACAATTAATTCACTATATAGACAAAAGTATGTGGACACGTTAAATTCAGGTGTTTCTTTTCTAACAGGGGTCTGGGATACAAAACAATAATGACTAATATCATAATATAGTTTTATATTGGGATAAATATCATTGCATTGATTAGTTCAGTTTAATCTCTCATTAAAGTTAAAGGAAATATTGATGTTTTTATTTCAAATCAGCATGAACACAGTCATGAAATAGTCAGAATTTAGTCTGTTATGTGCAGGATTTTTCAGTTACTTATGGGATCTGACATAGGAATTTAAGGTAGGTAGAAGGATGGGGTGGGGTTATAAATTAAACTTCATCCTGCTCCTTTTCGAATGTTTGACTTTCTTTCATATAAATCCTTTTGCTGTTTGGTTTTAATGTTATATTCGAAATCAATAACTACACAAAAAAAAAACAAAAAAAAAAAACGAACAGGACACTTTACAGCTGTAGACATGACGTGTCCCAATATTTTTGTCCATATAGTTTATAAACATCAATATTTCCTTCAAGTTTAATGGGACATTTTTCTTCCTAAGTGAGATGTGGCGACAGTAAATGGTTGGCTGTGGTAGAAAAGTATCATTTACAGTCAGAGCATGAAAATATTTAAGAAATTCAGAGGCAGAACATTTTAAAATCATAGTCATAGACAAAAAAAAAAAAAAAGAAAAAACAAAATCAATGTTAAGAGAAATTAAGTAAAAACCATCTTTGCACAGGAAGAATTACTGAGCATTTTTTCCAGAGTCAAAAGTATTTTCCTCAAAAAGAGTAAATTTGGCCTTATATTGAGTAAATTTAACTCTATATTGAATTTGGAGAGCTCTACCCAAAGAGTTACCTTTATTCTTTTTAGAGAGGGACCAAATGTTATCTGAGTGACATTTTCTTCAATTTGAGTAAAATTCCTGTGTGAGGCATTTTGGAAGCAAAGATAAGAATTTAAACCAAACTGACCAATGCAATGATATTTATCCCCTTATAAAACTATATTCTGACATTTGTTACTGTTGTTTTTTATCCCAAACCCCTGTTAGAAAAGAAACACCTGAATTCAACGTGTCCACATACTTTTGTCCATATAGTGTATAATCACATCCACATGGTCAAATAAAGAGGAATGACAGTATTTAAGTTTTGTGGTGACTTCACTCATCTGACAAACTGATCCATCCATCGCTGTCATTTCTAACATTCCTCATTTAGACCCGTGGGCACAAATCGCTGCAGACAAGCTGGACTAGAAATGATAAAAAATGTGTCTGATGGGGAAAACAGTACAGCTACAGATTCTCTCAGGGTAGTAGTTTAAAGCCCAGTTCAGACCAAAGACAAAGAGGTGAAACGGTTCCAGGACATGACGGGGAAAAGTTGGTTTTACCGTGTGGTGCTTTATGGGGTTTAGAGTGCATGCTTTTCTTAGTGTTACTTGGTTGTAGTTCCTGTCTTCATGTTAGGATTGGGTATAGACGTTGAATTACTGAATCACAAGGTCTTAATTTGATCATCCATTTAATCTGATTTATTTCCATATTAATTTGATTAGGGATAGTTCAGCTAAAATATCAGTAGTTGTAGGCTATGAAAAAGAATTAAAACGGTAAATTGTACCTGGAAGTTTCTAATCTGTTATAGTACTGTTTATTGAATATGCCCAACAAGTTTCATTGAATGCCTTCTTTAGCACAGAGGAGACGAACAGGGATAAAACTTTACTAAAAATAACAAGTGGTTCCGGGCACAACAAACCCCGCCCCTCGCATGTCTGTAGCAGCAAAATTATTGGTTGGATTCATACCAAATTTGGTTCATAGATTGCCTTTGACCCAGAATAGATGTGGTTACATTTTGGGAAAAGAAAGTCAAATTTTTTATGAAGTTTTTAAACCTTTTTTTTCCCCTCCCATTTACTTACAATTACTTATAATTTCAAATGTCTATAAAAATGTCAATTTTGTTCCAATTTACTTGGCACATATATAGAGGCAATTGATATGCTGACATCAGCACACGCATAGACAGGACGACATCAGCTGGATCGATGCCAAAAATAAACTGCAATACGTGCGAGGGGCGGGGTTTGTTGTGCCTGGAACCACACATATTTCAGTTACAGTATCAGTTTTTGTGAGCTGTGAAGGAGAAATAATACTGTCAACTGGATAAAAGAATAATAATTATCATGTTATTAGAAACATTCAAGTACTTTTTATTTAACAAGTTTAAATAAGTGCTTTCTTTAGTGCAAAGGGGCTAAAGCTAAAAAAAATCTATTTCTGGCTTTTAATAATCAATAGTTAGTATTAGTTGGTGCTTTCTTTGCTTGTGTAGTTATGAAGTGAGGTCAATGATAGAACTCCTTGGGGAATAGAAGGGAAAAATCTGCCATTTCATCAATATCAAATATGCAGCTAAAGTAAGTAAAGCATTATTACTACTCAACATATTTGAAGATGCTACAATTTAAGTCCAGCTACAAAAGGCCGAGGGGTTAAAACAGAGGTAAAGACGTGCAGAACGACGCGCTGTCTTACCCAGGTGCACTGGTGTGAAGTGGCAGGTTTCAGAATGCTACAGACTGGAATACGGAACGCAGTCCACTGGTCTGAACTGGGCTTCATATGGACTCAAATGGACGGACTGATCCAGCGGCCGAATAAACAGTGCAAAGGCTTATAGAACAAGTACAAGTCACGGAAATACAGTAAGTTGACTGGCAGTCTGTTAAGGGAGCGTGGTTGGAAATGTAAGGCACTACAGTCTCAGGTGGAGTGTCTCTGGATCCTTCAGACCTCCTTTAATCTGCCTCGGGAGAAACCGGCGGTGGAGCTTAGATGGAGGGTCGTCTGTCCTCATTCAGAAACTCCCGCAAAGTCGCTCGATCGGTTCGTCACCGCACTCGCGTTCGCCTCACATTCAGAATATGCATAAGAATCGGGAGAGCGGAGATCATTTCTGATGTTCGGCAAATTCCCTCCGTTCAGGTACAATTAAAGGCGGGACTGTGGCGGCCTGCGCTACCTCTCGGAAACAGTTTAAGAGTGAGGACAGAGCGTGGAAGAAGCAGATAGGACAGGAGATACTGGATACTCTGATGTGCTTACAGTCGAGTAAAAGGGCCCACGTGAAGAGGAGCTCTCAGTTTAGGGGAGGAGCAGGAGTTGGTGGTGAACATGGAGGACGGGGAGGAGGAGTAAGGTGAGGAGGAGGCCGATGAGGAGTCGCCACCGCTGTTCAGGGTGAAGACGCTGGAAATGGCCACGTCCACGATGCCCTGACACAGCTCCGGGTAGAGTTTCCTACAGGAAGCAGATGGAGAACAGAAGCATTCGTTTAACCCATAAAGACCCAAACAGCCACTGGTGACCAAAAGCATCTACTGATCTAAACGGCTAAATACCTGCTGATCCACTAATCCTATCAATACATGGAAATAACTGGTGTGAAATACAGGGTCAGTCCATCTCAGTTCACCTAATGAATTAAACCCCACCTCCTCCAATTCTGATTTGGTGTATGGGTAATTCATAACCAGAAAAGACAAAATTTCACATTTTAACTTTATCGGACCAACGGTTTTCAAGATATGGCAATTTCATTTTTTCACTTTTTTGCAAAAAAGGCCGTGGCAGCTGTAACTCAGCAACCACTGGTCTGATTTTAAAAAGCAAGGTATTTCTGTAAAGGGGAGACCATAAGGAATCTAAATCTAGTACATCTGCACAATCTGTACACACTAGAAAAAGTCAAAATCTTACCAAGTGTATTTTTCTGATTTCTAGTCCAAATATCTCATCACATAAAATCAGACATAATCAACTAAACAGTAACTTTTCAGTGAGATGTAAGAGCTTATTTTTAGACAACAGATCTGGAAAATCTGATTTAAGAAATCTTACCAAGATAATTTTCACTTGTTCCATTGGCAGATTTTTTTGCTGTAATTAAACATCTATCGTCTTATCTATTGTCTAAAAATCAGTTCTTATATCTCACTGAAAAGTTACTCTTTAGGTGATTATGTCCTATTTTAAGTGTGATGAGATATTTGGACTAGAAATGAGACAAAAAAACCTGGTAAGATTTTGATTTTTTCCAGTGCATTTGGGTACTTTTGAGTTGGATAACCTTTCAATTTATTTTTTGACCTTTAAATTGACACTGTGAGACACACCCGACCTCTTTGACACAATTTTTTAAAAATGTAGCCCTATGTGTCAACTTAAACATATAAAAAAAAAATTGGACATATTATTTTTATATATATATATATATATATATATGTATAAATGTGGAGCAAATTTAATAAAAATTGTAGGGACTGAAGTTTAAAAATGCTATTTTATTGGGTGATCTGAGATGGACTGACCCTGCAGTTTGTCATCTGTTCATGTTCATAAGATATGACCCATTTGGACGTTCATAGGCTCTGTGGTTACCATGGAAACACTGTCATCTTCAACAGTACTAGTTATTGATGGGATGTAATCATTTGTTCTCTTTTTCTGTAATTTAATAACTGACCTATTCTTTATATGGACTGGATACAACAGCTGATTAGCCAAGTCATGTAAAATTTGGGTAGGACAATAGAAGCTCAGCTTCTTCCTACTCCTTCTCGGACATAAAGTATAATTAAAGAGCCACAATGGAACAGCTGTACATTGTGTGACATTTGTTTTCTTTTTTTGGTTGACTTATTTCCTTCCATATGTTGGAGTGTCCTGATTAAATTGGTCATTTCTTTTTGCCTTTTGTTCTCTTCATCTTTTGTTCCTATTTATGTTTGAAATATAGTCTATCTATTGATCTAGTATAAAATCAAACATTAACATAAAAACAGAAACTCATGACGATAACTCAAATGTGTTGCTCTAAAATGATAAAACATTTTCAAAGATTTCCTGTTTGCTTTGCGCCTCTGTGGAAGAAAAACAACCAACAAAGGCAGTAAAGAAACTGTCAGTGCTGTTCAGTTCAGTCTACAATTCGGAAAAAAGGAGAAAGGCTGCATTTCAACGGTGGATCAGGAAAATGAACTCCAACACTAGTCCCCGTTTGTTTCTATTCACTTCAACAGTCAACAGAAGGCATCTCTGTTCATTTAGCAGAAAAGTATATCTATTTCAAGTAATGTTTATAGATGAAAACAAACAACTGATTGACTCTCAACTCTGGGGCAGCCATGGCCTAAAAACAGCAGGGTTGCTGGTTCGATTCCCTGGACCAGCAGAGAAACTCATGTGCCCTTGAACACCATATTTGCTCCCCAGTCACCTGACATGTCCCGGTGTGCAGTGTGTGGTGTGTTCCTGTTTGTTTAGTGAGTGATGGGTTAAAGCAGGGGTCTCAAACATGCAGCCCAGGGGCCAAAACTGGCCCACCAAAAGGTCCAATCTGGCCTGTGGGATGAATTTACGAAGTGCAAAAATTACACTGAAGACATTAACAATCAAGGGTCTCCAACTCATTTTAGTTCAGGTTCCACATACGGACCAATATGATCTAAAGTCAAATAATAGCGTAATGATCAAAACAGTGACAACTCCATTTTTCTAGGTTCTAGGTTCAACTGGACTAGTTTTGCTTCAAAAGAGCAAAACTAGTCCAGTTGAACCTCAAAGAACTACTCAGAAGAACAATGACCTGAGCAAATGAAAAAAGTTTCTTATTTTAGTTCCAAACTCCAAATTTTGAATATTATAATTGTTACCAAATGTTTGTGTAACATTGTGTGTAATGCACATGTATAAATGATAAGTTGAGACTTAATATTGTTAAAACTGCACTTATTTTTCTTACAAATTTCAGTTTTTTCAGGTTATTCACGTTTTTTGTTAAAGGATAGTTTGTAAATGTCAATATTTTCATAATTTAATGTTTTTTATTGCACTAAAACAAAGAGAAAAGTTGTTTATTATTATTATTATTTATAGGTTATGATGCTATTATTTTACTGGTCCAGCCCACTTGAGATCCAGTTGGGCTGAATGCGGCCCCTGGAAGAAATGATTTTGACAGCCCTGGGTTAAAGGCAGAGGTTCAACTCCAGTGTTCAATATATACAGACATATAATAGTAACGACTCTTCTAAAAGGACAGTTTTACCACAAATGCTGGACTCACTGTGCACAGGCTGGTGCTCCATTGATCTCAATGAGCCACACTTTGAAGCTCTCATCCACCATGAAATCAAATCCAAAGAGCTGGAAGCTCTGGTAGGACAGGTGCTTGGTGCTGATAGCCGGCTCAATGCATGTCAGACAGCTCCTGGAAAGTCACAGATCATATGGTCAGAAAATGAACTGGAAGTGAACACACCATAAAGTGAAGGCATCACAGTAAAGGGGGGTCAAACACACAGGTAGATATGGTGGGTGGGATGTAAGAATGTTAAAATAACACAACCAGTTTAGATTTGAACTTGACGTTAGCTGATGATGATCAACAGCAGCTCAGTTTTTAATTAACTCTCATGCAAAAACCAACCCAGGGACCTACTTTATGATCTGTTTGATCTGAGGTAATATGGCGGTCTCCAGGGTGACGCTGTGAGTATTCAGCAGATATTGCCGGAACTCATCAAAGAACATCTCGTTCCCCTCCTCATATCGGCCGTAGTTTTGGGAGTGCTCCTTCTGGATGCAGTGGTTGGTCAGGTGGCTGGTCATGTCCTGGAGGTCGGAGCTGTTGTAGGGCTCAGAGGAGGTCCGCAGCACGCCCTCCCGGTACAAGTAGATGTTGTACTGATGGTCCACTAGCACCCAGCTCCTGATGAGAGAATAACAAACCATTAGATTAGATTAAACTCCGGGTCAGGGAGGAAATCCTGCCTTAGGTAGAGGAGTTTAAGTATCTCGGGATCTTGTTCATGCGTGGGGCTGGATGGAGGTGGATGGACAGGTGGATCGATCCGTTGTGGTGAAGAGGGAGCTAAGCCGAAAGGCGAAGCTCTCGGTTTATCGGTTGATCTCCGTTCCGACCCTCACCTATGGTCATGAGCTCTGGGTAATGACCGAAAGAATGAGGTTGCGTGTACAAGCGGTTGAAATGAGTTTCTTCCGCAGAGTGCCTGGACTCAGCCTTAGCGATAGGGTGAGGAGCTCAGACATCCAGGAGGGACTCTGAGTAGAGCTGCTGCTCCTCCATGTTCAGAGGAGCCAGTTGAGGTGGTCCGGGCATCTAGTGAGGATGCCTCCCGGAGCCTCCCTGGGGAGGTGTTTTGGGCATGTCCCTCCAGGAGGAGACCTCAGGGCTGAACCAGGACACGCTGGAGGGATTATATCTCTGGACTGGCCTGGGAATGCCTTGGTATTCCCCCGGAACAGCTGGAGGAAGTGGCTGAGGAGAGGGCTGTGTGGGCTTCTTTACTGAGGCCGCTGCCCCCGTGGCCCAGATAAGCGGATGAAGATGTTACAGTAGATTAGATTAGACTTTACTGATCCCACAACAGGGAAGTTCACTGTTCAAGGCAGCAACAGAATAAAGTGCAAGAAAAAATGTGTAGCATAAAGGCAGTACAAAAAACAAACTATACAAAATAATAATAATAATAGTAATAACTAATAAAAGTCTAACGACTATATAGATATTTACAACAGAGTGGAATTGCAACATGTTGTATAGTCCAGATGAGACATAAACAGGACTGGGTTACACTGAGGAGATGTACAGTCTGACAGTGATGCGGATGAACCACCTGAGATAACGCTCCGTCCTACACTGTGGGTTTAACAGTCGGCCACTGAAGGAGCTGCTCAGAGCCTCCACGGTCTGATGCAGTAGGTGAGAGGTGTTTAAGGGCAGTATGTTTCATTCTCTATGGGGGACTTGCCTGATGTCGAACTTCCGATGACCCGGCTCCAGAAGCAGAGGTTTCTCCAGATACTTCTGAATGACGTGGACCTGTCCCTGATTATCAATGTACTCCAGCAGCTGATTAGCATCATGGGATATCAGAATACCAGCACCTGTTCGGAACAATCCAGACAAGTTAATAAAACCTGTGATGTCTGATATCACAACTCAGTAATGTGATCATAATATGAGTTTCAATAAATCAGAAAATACCAAAGCATGTTTTTACAGATCCAGTGTCTTTCTGCTTCGACATATAGACAGTTAACTTCAAACACAACTCTTTAGGATGTTCTACACACAACCTGCATATAATACTTGTCTCTACTTATCCTACCTTAATGTGCTATGGGAATTATGAGAATACTAATTACAAAGTCAAAAACTGCACTTGAACGCCCCCTCATGTTTATTTTCCACTGGGGAACTGGGAAACAATTTTGATCCATGAGTTGCTGAGATGAAATAACCTCTAAAAATTTCAACAGACACTTTTCAACATGTCAGCGAGCAACATGGGATTCATCATTAGTTTGACTGCACCTTCTTGTCAAATCCCCTTAGAGCACTTTAAATCACTGTGCCCTGAAATGTGTAAATATGTAAATACTGTACTTTGACAACACATTTAGTTTTTCTACAGATTTTTAAATTAGAAGTCTTTCATTTACAGTACTGTGCAGGAGTTTTTTAGAGTAAGTTATTTAAGCAAGTTTTTTAGAGCATATATTAACCTTAATGTCACCTGGTTATTAACCCGCCTGTTTTTATTCTGTCTGTTTTCTGTCTTTTTGTGCTGCATGCAAAGTTGTTGAATACTTGGATTTCCCTCGGGATTAATTAAGTATCTATCTATCCATCCATCCATCCATCTATGTTCTGCTGCTGTTAGCTGATGCTTTTACACATTTATAACATACAAAATTTGCAAAAAATATAAAAATGCTGTAGCAGATGAATTAACACATCCAAAGTCGTATTACTCCAGTAGCAGGTCACGATAAATTGTGTATCAGCCATTTTTCATTTCGCTACTACAACAAAAGTACTTGAATACAATGCACTTGCAATTTCAAATTCACTAGTGGACAGGATCATTTTCCCAACAGCATGTGAAGGCAGCATTCATTCTAAATAACCCCTAATGCTGTTCTTTTCTCTTTCCACTACATTTTCCTAGTTCTTCCCTTCCTCCTCGGCCATAGTGTTACCTTACATTGTTGTGGCCAGCAGATTGAAAACATTTAATCTGAGAGTTGCAGATGGTTGGCTGGGGTTTTCATCTGACTAAACAAATGCTGTGAATGCATGGCCTGTGTACCCAGGTCTCCATCAGATGAGTCAAATGTTCTCATGTGTTCTCTGTGTGAATGCACGATGCATAAATAACATGGATTTTCTTTGTCACTGCATTTCAGGCCCCAACATCTTTGATGTTTATTCTGTTATGGAGATAAGATGGTGTGTTTGGCAGCACTACTGTTATGCTAACACATTTTGTATTTTTTAGGATTTGCAAGGAATGAAACAACAGGCTACACTAAATTGTCTTATTTTGTCTACAGCGTGACATAAATAAATTAGAAAAGACACCTCAAATAAATAGATAGTCTTAACAAAACCATTTTGACCACTCCTACAGGTGGGGTGAAACATAAAAACACTCAACATACGATTTATTGCTGTGCGTATCTCTGCTTTTATTCATTAGTCTCTTATTTTTTTCAATCAATCCCTAGACAGTAAAGTGTCAGAGTATGCTGAAAACAGTGCCATCAATACACAAAGCCTGAAGTGATTAATTTTCTGTCTCTGGACTAATGGATTGAAGCTTTAATACCAATTTACCTTTAGCTCCAGCAGACGACTTGGCTATCCACACTGTTCCCTCACCACTTTCTTTTTTCGAGTGATAAGAAGCCAAGAAAACTTCCCGCTCATCGGTCTTGGGATTGTTCTTCAGATGACTAATGCCGTTTGTGGCTGGAGCAACAGGGGTGTTGAGGTTAGTGGGATAGATGATGTAAGATTCTGGAAACCAGTTGGAGGAGTCTGAGAGCTCTGGGCTGGTCTTTATCATCCTGGTGGTGAAAGAGGAAGAAGGTCAGCTAATGTAAGGCCCTTTGAATAATGCACATGTGCAAACAGGACGGGCAAATGGTATATAGTATATTTAACACGGCTGATACACACTTGACCAAGGATGCCTTCCTGCAAAGCTTGTCTGCCCCTCTGTAATAGTTCACCAGCTGCACCAGTCCTGGCTCATGGCCTGTAAAGTCCACATGAAAACACTTAAGATAAGATAAGATAAGATAAGATAAGA
>JAPQRP010000009.1:6400742-6419417 GCA_037367295.1 Apogon hyalosoma | reverse complement strand
TATACAATAGATCTGAAAAACCTTCTGTCAACACATCTTGCCAAGATCATTTTCACTTGTTCCATTGGCAGATTTTTTTTTTTTTGCTTAATTCAAGATTTTTTCACTTAATTCAAGCAAAAAAATCTGCCAATGGAACAAGTGAAAATGATCTTGGCACGATTACTATTATCTAAAAATAAGTTCTTTTATCTCACAAAGTACTCTTGAGGTGATTATGTCTTATTTGAAGTGTGATGATATAGTTTGACCTGAAATGAGGAAAAAAATACACTTGGTAAGATTTGGATTTTTGCAGTGTGTGTAAAGAGAAGCGGTATCTTTTTCCACAGGATGCTGGAGTGGGCTGCTGCACAGTCACAGCAGCTGTCTCATCCTGCGTGGGTGGACACCAAATATGGCACACTCACCCGTATGGGACAAAAGAGAACAAGCATCTCCTACCAAGACGTCCAAAGGGCAATCTGTTCCGTTCCCCAAGCATCAAGTTGAATCTGGGATTGTCTCGTTTCAGCCTCTTCCAGTGTCCGGTGGAGAGGAGGATCTTGGAAACTTCTGCATAAACAGTGCTGTTGTCGTCACGGGTGACAAAGGTGTACATGGGGGCATTCATAATACTTCAGTATTGAATGAGGACGACTGTAATACAAAAGGCCAGTGTAAATGTCTGTGTTGTTAGTCGTGAGGCTGTCTGGCTGGCAGACTCTTCGGGGTTATCTCCTCTGGCCGTGCCATGATGATGAGTCAGTCATATCCAGTCCACACTTCAGTTTCTTCACACCGGTGCTCTGGGCCTGAAATTCACAAGACTATCGTACACGACATCTCACAGTAGGAAAGGGACAGCAATTTCATACCCCTCGGCAGACAATGTCCCATCGGAATCCGCAGACAAGGGTGGGACTGACTGCTGTCCCGTCTGGATTAATTCATATCCTGTCTGCTTTAGCAAACGGAAGGCGTCCACAGTTTGTTTTTTTGTTTTGTTTTTTTCTATTCGGAACACTTCACAGGGATATCGCCTTCAACCCGAATACCTAGCAGTGAATATAAACAAACGATAATCATTTGGTTTAGTTAGCTAGCGACACAACATCAAACATGTAGCCCGCTTTCCCACCGGTAGCGTGCTTTATTATCTGCGGCTGTCATCCGCTGTCGACACACAGCGTAAACACAACGCCGGGCAGTTCTGGGTAATGTAGTTTACGTAACAACGACATCTCGTGTGGCTTTTGTTAAACTACTCATTACACGCGTTACAAGTAAACACAAAAGCTTAAATGTCAAGTATTTATCATAATTATTACATTACCGACGCACCTTTTTATGTTTTGAAGGCAAAACTAATATGACCAGCACTTATGTACTACGTTTCCCAGAATGCAAAGACCCAACGCGAGCGTCCTAAAATGTGTTGTCCCTAGTTGAGGCCACAAGATGGCGCCATAGACCTCAGCAAACGATTAAAGGTTTCCAAGTAGTCTAAATCGGTATAAAACTCACAAAAAGAAAGGGGGGGGGGAAACTTGTCGAATGCTTCTCGTAATATAATAGGACACATACTTGTTCTATACATCATTACTTATCAAGGAACTTTATGTTAAAGTAAAAAATATATATACTACAATCACCAATTAGAAAGTTACTGAGCGACCTTAAAGGCAGCACTTTAGTAACTATGGACCCGTTCCAATAGTTTAAGTGCGGTTATTAACTCTCTTCATTTCCTATTTTTCTAAATTTCTGCTATCTCAAATTGGTGCGTTTTTACCAAGACTCTAAAATATACGGCTATTTGTTACTAGCTTTCTATAACTTATGGAAGCGATGCTGAAAGACACGATTTTAGGGTTTTCCAAAACGAAATGGGACGAGACAGGAAGTTAAAGTCTTACGGAAGAAGACGGTGGCGGGAACAAACGATCAGAGAAAGTGTCATGTCTGATGCACCGGAGCTACACAAAGGTGGTGTTTGTAGGAAATGACAACGAGCTAGCACGTATTTGTTTAAAGCAGAATATTATAAGAAGATATCCCGACTAGTAAGTGCAGTTTTGCCTCTTTTTACCGTAATGTTGGCGGATTTGTAGCGGTGTTATCAATGAAATATCAACTATATTTTGGTCTGTAAACGTAAAATCAAACCTCACTATGTTTACATCAAACCACTGCATTCAAAACATAAGTAAAAGAGTGTATTATCAACAACATCCACTTAAAGTATGAAAAGTATATGTGTCATTGTGTTGTGAAGTGGTTCCTGTCCGTTTTTTACTATCATATGTGATATTTA
Organism: Apogon hyalosoma; assembly: GCA_037367295.1. Classification (NCBI taxonomy): domain Eukaryota; kingdom Metazoa; phylum Chordata; class Actinopteri; order Kurtiformes; family Apogonidae; genus Apogon; species Apogon hyalosoma. The sequence continues at coordinate 6,417,121 of JAPQRP010000009.1, read as the reverse complement.
TGATTCATTTTACTGCTGTTTTAACGAATGCATTGCCTTTTTTTTTTTTTACTGCTGTAAATGTTTAACAATGAACTAATTCTAACTAACTTATATATCACCGAAAACTTACTCTTTAAGGTGATTATGTCTTATTTCAAGTGTGATGAGATATTTGGACTAGAAAAGAGAAAAATACACTGGGTAAGTTTTAGATTTTTTCCAGTGTAGACACATGACAGCACAGAAATAATGATGATCTTATAGAATTATCGATTAACCAAAAAGTATATAAGAACTTATTTTTAGACAATAGATCTCAAGCAATCTTAGCAAGATAATTTTCACTTGTTCCATTGGCAGATTGATTGATTATTTATTGCTTAATTCAAGCCAAAAAATCTGCCAGTGGAACAAGTGAAAATTATCTTTGTAAGATTTCTTGAAATAAGACTTTCCAGATCTATTGTCTAAAAATAACTTCTTATAGCTCACTGAAAAATTACTCTTTAGGTGATTATGTCTTCTTTTAAGTGTGATGAGATATTTGGACTAGAAATGAGAAAAATACACTTGTTAAGATTTAGATTTTTGCAGTGTAAAACATCAACTCTTACAGGCCTGCATTCAAACTCATCAGAGCTTTTTGTACAGTAATTCCAATAGGCTTTGTAACTTTTACTAAGTTTAAGAAAGTGATTTTTCCACAATAAATGACTGTTTCATCCCTCGCAGATAAATACAAAGTGCAAATGAATTACAAATAATATATATCCAATTTGTATCTACTTGAATAAATATACATTTCACTGTTACTTAATGTGTAAAATAATTGTACAGTGTGTTCTGTGTTTTTTCTGGAGTTAGTTTATGACAAACTCTAGGAGCAATCAGACAGCACTTAGTTATATAGTCTGGTCTTCTTCCCATTCCACATTACTATTAAGCCACAAAGTATGACCGATATTTCCTCCTTTTGTGTCAAGTTTGCAGGTTTTCATTAATTGACTTTTACAATATAAACAAAGGTCTAGGTTCTAATTTGTCAGTAGTGAGTTTGTTTATATCACAAACGTAATGTAAGAAGATGTAACCTTTTGTGTTTAGGTCAGGGGTGATGTCTGTATTTGATGTTTCTAAGATCATGTATTTTTAATAACCTTCCTCCCTTTAGACGAGCTCACATTTAGAAGGTTCTGGGCTTGAACCCACTGGCCGGCTGAGGCCTTTCTTCATGGACTTTACAGGATCTCTCCATGTCCAGGTCCTCCATGTGGCTCAGTCCAAAGACACACAGGTTAATTGATGCCTGTAAATTTGCCCTAGGTGTGAGCAGGTGAATGCTTGTTTGTGTCAGCCCTGAGACTAACTGGCTATCTGGATTTTAGTTTACATCTCACTGAGTCTCTGTTGGGATCGGCTCCATCCCCCAGAACCCTGTGAGGATCAGCGTGAATAGATAATAGATGGATGGACCTAATGTAAAGCGATGTAACTTTTTGTGTTTGGGTCAGGGGTGATGTGTGGCTTTGCTGTTGCTGAGCTGAGGACATGTATTTTTAATAACCTTTGTCCCTTCTCTTTCACCAGGCTGGAACAGGCCAGGCATGAGTGGCGCACACCTGGACGAATGGCAGAGGAGGTCCTTTGACATTTCATCTGGCAACTGCACACCTGAACAGAAGGCAGATGCCTACCGGGCCCACATCCTCTCTATTCAGTATGCATGGGCAAACTCCCAGCTCTCTGAGGCCGGCATGGCCAGCCTGTTCAGGACCTACTCAGAGCACTATGCTGCAGTGCTAGACTCAGATGACCCACGCTCAGGGCTAAACAACTATGCAGAGAGTGCGCTGCATCTGGCCCGCAGTCAGAAAAACTACAGCGATAAATGGGAGTCGTCCTTGACCATGGAGAGTGTGCTGGAGTTGCCCTGCGTGCAGAAGATGATTCAGAAAGGGACAGGGGGAGGAGGCTCCCTGGTGGCACCAGCACATGTGAACATAACAGTTGGACAAGAGAGCAGAGGCAGCGCCCTGTCTGGTCCCATGACCAGTGTCAGGTCAGAGACTCCACTGTTCAAATCTGTAGGTCCACCACAACCTCAAACACAGTTTAACGGCACTTCCAGTATTCATAGCACTACTTCAGAAAGACCAAGAGGGTCAGAGGGGATCTCAGGTAATCCTGCCTTGTTCCCTCAACCTCCAGCCCGAGCTCAGTCTGTGTTTAGCTATCCGTCACCAGCTGCACATCAGGGAAACCCCAGTCCTGCATTTTCCACACAGAGCCATCAGTCTACTTTTTTCCCCACTTCAAACCCATCAAAGCGGAAAAACTTTTACGACCCAGATGGAGGAGAAGGTGTTAGGGGTCCACAAGGTGGTCAGACAAGCACTGGCCCAAGAGCTGGAGGTAACTTTAAAACAGCCCGTGAACAGCTGATTGTTGATCAGTACAAGAAAAATTCCCATCAGCCCCAGAGAGGTCAGGCCCCTGGGCTGGCAGCGACGATGAAGAAATCCCTGGGTGCCAACAGGCCTCGTGGGGCATTTTCTAAATTTGTGTCACCTTTGCCACGGCAGGAGGAGGAACAAAGTGGGGGGAGCCCCAGTTTTAATCAGGAACCTCAGATCGTAGATGAGCGCCTGAAAAACTTTGAGCCAAAGATAGTTGAGCTGATCATGAGTGAAATCATGGACCACGGACCCCCTGTGGCCTGGGATGACATAGCAGGCCTGGAGTTTGCCAAGACTACGATAAAGGAGATTGTGGTGTGGCCTATGCTGCGGCCTGACATCTTTACAGGTCTCCGTGGTCCTCCTAAAGGCATCTTGCTGTTTGGACCTCCTGGTACTGGAAAAACCCTAATTGGAAAATGCATCGCCTGCCAGTCAGGTGCCACCTTTTTTAGCATCAGTGCGTCATCACTCACATCCAAGTGGGTTGGTGAGGGAGAAAAAATGGTGCGGGCCTTGTTTGCTATTGCCCGCTGCCACCAGCCGGCGGTGATTTTTATTGATGAAATTGACTCGCTGTTGTCCCAGAGGACAGACGGGGAGCACGACTCATCACGCAGGATAAAAACTGAATTCTTGGTTCAACTTGACGGGGCGGCTACAGCAGCCGAGGACCGCATCCTGGTGGTGGGGGCCACTAATCGACCTCAGGAGATAGATGAGGCCGCACGCCGACGCCTGGCCAAGAGGCTGTACATCCCCCTGCCTGAGGGAGCGGCTCGACAGCAAATCGTGACCAACCTCATGGCCCGAGAGAAGAACCAGCTGATGGACGAGGAGCTGGAGAGGGTGGTGACGGCGACGGACGGCTTTTCAGGAGCTGATATGACTCAGCTGTGTCGAGAGGCGGCTCTGGGTCCCATCAGGAGCATCCAGCTCAGCGACATCGCCACCATCACTGCAGACCAGGTGCGGCCCATCCTCTACAGCGACTTCCAGGACGCCCTGAAGACTGTCCGCCCCAGCGTCTCGACCAAGGATTTGGAGCTGTATGAAGAGTGGAATAAGACTTTTGGATGTGGACGTTAAATTTGGCTCCTAATCCAGCTCGGTCCTACCTCTGCTTGACTGAAGAATGACTGTGAAAACACTTCAGATTATACAAACTTTAAGTATGTTAATAAATGTAGTTATTTGTTATAAATTTTATTTTTTGAGCATCTATTCCAGTAGATTCTTATTTTTTTGCAACCAGTTTGATGTTTACTGGTTAATTTAGACCTTATATAGACGCGTTATTACATGAAAAGTTAATAAATGCACACACCCAAGGTAGAGAGCAATGTAAATATCATTACATTAATCTCTGATATGCAGGCTGAGTACATGCTTTATGATCGAGAACACTGAGTAAATTGTTTGGTAAATTGGTCGGAGGATAACACCTGGTTCCAGCTCTGGATTTGTGTTGATGTGGCCCTTTATGGCACTTGCTAAATTGTGTTTCTCCTAATTAAATAAAATCTTAGCAGTGTATTTTTTGCGTTATTGAAGCAAAATGGGCGTGGTCAAGGGCGTCACAGATGGACCGCCCACTATTTGATTCATACCTTTTGAACCAGACAAGTTTCAGACAAATATTACACATAATTGTAAAGGTCTAAATGCCATCTTAAACAGACTCGAAGGGCAAAATTTAGTTACAAATATTTTTAAATAAAAAATAAAAACTACTGCGTCACAGTAGGACAAAAAAATTAACGTCTATTTTTTGCAAGAATTCCAAAGTTCTCCACAGTGAAGTTCCTCTGACATTTTCATCCTAAAATGTATTCAGTGTTTACTTTAAACCCTCTATTTTACAACCTAATAATTGGTTAGAGGACACAAATATTAGATCAGACCTAAATAGCAAGAGTTTTGAAAAATGTCAGCGTCACAGATGGACAACAAAAGGAAATATCAAATTAAACATTTTTTATTTCTGTTATCAATATTGTATACGTTGACTTTTTACAATATTTACAACATACAAATAATATTAACATATTCAAAAGTATTTTGCATAGATATATGCATTTATTAATTTGAAACACTGTTTAGAATATGATATAAATAATATAGTCAAATATCAATGTATTTGAATGTAGTTTTTTTATAGAGTTTATAAAATTAACCCAGAATGACAGCACAAAACTGTCACTTTCCAAACATTCACTCAGATAAGTCCTCTATTTTCTCTCATTTCAAAATACATTTTCCTGAAAATATAAGTTCCTACCCAAAAATATACGTTTGGTGTAGATTATTTTAATTACATTTTTTTGACCAGATGTTAACCTTCCCTTGACTTCACCCAAATCATTAGTAAAGGCTAATGTGGGATACTGTGGCGTTACCGTCCACAGAGGACAGTGATAGCTGTGATGCATAGATGACGTTTCCTCTTCATTTTTATTGTCCTGAAATGTTCCTGACGCTGGATGTGCTAATCATGCCTGCGGAAGTTAGGCAACGTTCAGAGTATCCTGGGTTTGGTGTCAACTCAAATCTTCCCTTGAACCATACCTCCTTAGTTCCTGTTAATGATTAAGACAGCAGTGGACTCAACAGGAACATCTGTTACTTCATCCAGTTTGAGGTAACAGTCTAATCCTAATCCACAGAGTAACTACACATGGAACTGAGAATCCCATCTGTTTCATAGATAAAGCCTAAAACTGACACACAGATTGTTGATTATTTTGTCAAGTGCTCATACACATACAGGCGGCGATTACAGATTGTGCACACATGAAATGAAATGAAATTGCCATGTAATTTTAATGAAACAATCTTTGAAAATCTGGAAGACCATGAAAAAAAGACTTTCATTTATTTTTCATCTTTTTGTCAAGTCCCTGATAAATATTTCAGATTGTGCGGTTGGCCACTGTATTGAAACTTTGTTGAATTAGCCAGCAGTGAAAGTAGTCACACAAACCCCCGGTGGGCGTCACCGGACGGACACGGGGCGCCGTCACAGCTGGACCGGGACAGATGCACAGAATTCCTCTGGTGCTGCCGGGATCCATAGAGTCCACAGAGTACGGACTGAAAACTGTGCCATATGGTGTTCGCTTGTATCTGTTTGACTGGGACTGAGCAGCAGGACTCACATCTGATGTTGTGTGGTCAAAAAGACACGTTACACAAAGTATTTTAGGGGGAAAATACACATATCTGTTTAGATTTGATTAACAGCAGTAGCCGATATTTTACTGCTATATATTTATATAAATAAGAGTCTGAAGGGTCAGAAATAAATACTGCAGGTTAATGAGATTTTTTAACTTCCAAGAGAGGTTGCAAATTTCAATTTTTATCCATTTTATCTTTTAGTGTCATTTACTTTAATGTATGTTTCCAATAATTTCATTATTGTTTATTAACTTACATAAAGTTTCAAGTGCCTTTATCATTCCTCATTTATTCATTCGTAACCTTTATTTAAATTCGGAAATATATTAAGGAAGCAACCTCATTTACAATATAGCCGAGACAAAACAAAACACTTGAAGCATAAGATGAACATAATCAGAAATACCGAAAAGTAAAAGTGACAAAGATGAATTAAAAGCAGAGAAGTCTACTTAAAAACAGGAGCAGCTGAAGGTAAAATAAACTGGAATTATGGATTTAAAACACAATATATTTGAAACCTACAATGCCATATCAGAAATACCCAAAAAGTAAAAGCGATAAAGATGAACTAAAAACAAACATCTAATTTATATTTGCAGAAAATAAGCAAAGCAGAATATGAATGAATGAATTTATTTTGGTTCGTACATCAGTCATTGTACCCAGTACAATAATCACAATAAACACAAAAACCAAAGGAATAGGCTAGAAGCAAAAGCTTATTTAGTTGCCTATCTGTTTCACCTGATCTACTGCTTACATGAAATTAAATGTGTTCAGCGTCGAGCATTCATACCATAAACAAACAAAAAATCAACAACAAAAACATATCTACCATCTCAATTCAATATTCCTAAATAATTTTAAACTTAAGGCTTTATTATTTTTATTTATTTTTTTTCAACTTTGCCCTAGGAGTGAATAACTTCAATTCATCATCAGGTCCATTCCATAATTTCACACCCACAACCCCAGTCCACCTAGACTTCACATTTGTCCTCGTAATTCTCCATATTAAGCAGAATTAACCAATTTGGCTGTTGTTTCCAGTGATCAGATAATGGCGGACGCTTACATGTGACAAATTAAAGGAAAAAACCAACGAGATAGGGATGAAAAAAATAAATAAAAACATGTGCTTAAATAATCCTTAAATAATAGAAGACAGATGGTGATTTAATGGATGAAATGATGCATAATGTAGCTGTAATTCCTGCAGCCCATGCCTACTTATTCACATTTATGTTATATTCACCAAATGAGCTGGATTCCACACGTTTATTTGGTAAATACCACTGCAGAGCTTTTCTACCAATGATGGTACTTATGTGTTACGTTCACCCATTCACACACCAGGTAATATATCAACATAAGGTCAGGGGTCAAACCGCTAATCCACGACCTGCTCCAGCCCATGAGTCTCATCCACCCTTTTCCAGATCCATCCATTTTTTTTTAGCCTTTAAGAACATGATGTGTGTATATACAAGTATATTTTGTCTATTGTCCTTTGGGGGTTTTTTTGTTTTCTTTTTTCTTGTGATTTTTGTCTATTGTCTTGGTTTTTGTCTATTGTCATCTATTAGTTTTTTGCTTTTTTTTTTTTTTTTTTGGTTTTTCCCTCATGGCTATTGTCTTTATTTTTGTTGCTTTTGGTTTTTGCTTATTGTTTTTTTTGTTTGTTTTTTTTTCTGGTGACTTGTAGTTTCTTGTTGTGATTTTGTAAGTAAAATTAAAAATGATTTTAAAAAAGAAAAAGCTAAAGAACATGATGGATTCTGATATTATGAAAACACATGTCTTATTATTGTTATTTTACTGTGTAGGTCAGTGGTGTTTCATTTGACACAGAGTCATGCGCAACGTGTTTCCCTCTAATAACCAGTTTGATTTATATAACTAATATTGGATGTAAGCTTCTGTTTTTCTTATAGAGGTTGATCCAATGCAGGGATCTGAAATGAATCAAATAAAAATGAACTGTGGATTAAGTGTCTCGTTCATGGTGAGTGAGAGGAATTCATGGAACATTAAGCTTTAAATCACCATCAGTCATTTGTTAAGCATTAATCTAGGCGTCTCAGTAGGACAGGAGGGCTCACTGAATGATTAACCAGGATGAACATGACGGGAATCATATGTTCGTTACAGCCATCACAGTCGTAACGGAACACCTACGGGTTTCTTTTTCTTTTTACCCTCCATATTCAGCATATCTCCTTTCGTTAAAAATGATCTTCAACTCTCGTGGAGTAGTTCACAAACCTGTTGAGTCTGAGACCCAGTGAGTCTGAACCCAAGTTGTGTTGAACCGCTATAATGTCTACATTTCTACTGACTCATCCATCATCACAATAAGGTTAAATACACAAGTTGGAACACTCAGAAATAGGATAATGTCATCAGTCACTCCTAGGTGGCAACACAGCAAAAACAAGAAAGTAAAAATTGAAAAGTTGATCTTGTTTTGTTTAATCTTTTGCATCTTTCGTGCCATCCTGCCTTCACGTGCTATAGGATTTATGGTAAATACTACAAACTCGAAAACTGCACATGAACGCCCCCCTCATGTTGTATTTTCCACTGGAGAACTGGGGAAAAAAAAAACTAAACATTTTGATCCATGAGCTGAAAATAACCTTTGAACTTTTCAACAAGACGGAGAGCAACGAGGGATTCATCACAAATGACAAACAATGCTTTTATCAACGTTCGGCTGCTGTTAACTGAGGATTTGGCACATTTATAGTATACACAGTCTGAAAAAGAAAAGAAAAAATGCCTTAGCAGATTAATTAACATGTCCAAAACTGTTTTTCCAAGTAGCAGGTCACCATAAATTGTCAGCCATTTTTCATTTTGCTTTGGCAACAAAAGCACTTGAACACAGCGTGCTTGTAATTTCGATTTTACAAGTGGAAAGGTTCATCTTCCCGACAGCACGTGAAGGCAGCAGCATTTCAGTCATCATTCAGGGATTCGTCCAGAGAAAGCTACTGTTCTGTTTCAGTTTGGAAATTTAAGCCACGTATTGTATCAAATATACAAACAGCCCGCAAAAAATTGTAATATTAAAACGTCTAATATTCTAAAAGCCTAATATTTAGCTTTCTGCTGTGGCATTGTTTCCATAAGCATGTGCAATGTCACCACATTTATTTCCATCGTTTTCTGGACACGTGCTGTTGCTGAACCTAGACCTGACCAACTGAAGTAACAACAGATCTGACACCGCCCCCACACGCTTGGACTGTAGGCACTAGGCATGATGGGTAATCCCTTCATCCACCTCTCCTCTCACCCTGATGGGACCATCACTCTGGAACAGGGTCAATCTGGACTCACCAGACCACATGACATTTTTCCATTGAAACACAGTCCAATGATTCTACAAACATGGTTCTGTAAGAGCGCTCACCCCCGGTACCGGAAGCAGCCACAGTTCCGTCTGTGTTGCCATGGTAATACCATAGACATATATACGTAGACACCTCATGGACTTACGCTGCCTATTGGAGCCGACGTGTCAGATGGTCGCCATTTTAGGTGGGTCTCCCATGCGACCCCAGTGCATTTGTTTATACATTGTAGACGCAACTACAATAATTATAACCTCCCGCAGTGATGTTGATAGGTTTTCAATGTAGTGAGTCCCAGGACCCACAGGTGGATATTTGAGTGGGTCCCTGGGAAATTCAATGGGTCCTCAATTTGAAAAATGTATTTCTTTATATTTCTTATATTCTTCTGTTTCCTAAATTGTAGCGTTAAACTCCTTTGATGGTGGTATGGTATGACATGGTTATAATTAAGACATATTAATATTTATGAAATTAAACAAAATTCCAAATCTGACACGTTTATTATGAAACTGTCAAAGTGGCATGACATACAAAATTCAAATAAAACAGCATTTTTGTACAAACATAAATAGCACCCAAAAAAATGTACTAACATTCAAATGAAAACAAAATGGTGTCTGTAGTCTCAAAAATAAATTATCAATAAAAGTGCTGATTTTACAACATAAAACATCCTCATCACCATGACAATCAACAAATAAACTGTCTCCAAAATAACACCAAAATCTTCTTGTCTGAACATTGACTATATCAAATGAACTGAGTCAATCTCTGTGAAACCAGCAATTGGTTTCATTTTTTTCCTTTGGTGGCATTTTTGTGTTCTTTTTCCTGCTAGCACTCTGCTCGAGACGAAAAAAAAAACAAAAAAAAAACAAAAAAAAAAAAAACGGGATCTCGTCAGAAGCGCCATGTATGCGCAGATGCCGTCTGAGCATAACAAAATGGCGACCACTGTTTGGGTAATACTATACAACGCTTATAGCACATCCATGTAACCAGAAGAACATCAGCTAAAAGTGCAACAAAACCAGTTGTCAGAAAACAGTACTCGATCCACATGACAAGCACTTAAATGGACAAATATCTAAACCAAGCTAACAGTCTGAGACCAGTGTATGTCATGAATAAGTTAATAAAAGAGACAAACGTTGCTAAGCTAAGCTAACGCTAAGCAGATCCAACAGTATAAGTATTACTTCTTTACCGATAGAACTCACTGAACAAGACAATTAAAAGCAAAATTAAAAGTTAGATTATGAAGCAATAATTATGAACTTTGTCTTACCTTTGCTGTTTTCTAATCATAATTTGGATTTACAAGGATGAAACTTTTGCTACCGGCTAATCCGTTGTTTTGTGTTACATTGAAATGGTTCCCACGGGAAACAAAGGGCTTAAAAGGTTAACGTCTGACATTTGGCGACCCAGCAAAAGCAGTCCCATGACCCCTTTCCAGTCACGACCCTAAGTTGGGGAAGACAGCTCTGTTCTGGACCAGTTCCAGAACAAAATTGTTATTTTATTGTATTGTATTTTTCTATTTATTTGTCATCCCTTTGAATTTTACCTGCTCTAAATCCCTCAACATATCACAGTACATTGCAGGATTCTGTCTCACACTAGAGAATAATTGTCTTTGTGTTGTTTTTCCTTAAATCTTTAACGAATTCAGATCATTTATTAGTAAGTCCCACAAAAAAGCTAATTACATTGCTTTCAACTGAAACAAACAAGACATTGACAGCAAAAACTGAACAAAAACACATCAAAACAGTGATTGAATTCACAACATCTGCCTTGAATATTTGGCAAAATCCCATTTATTATCAATATTTTATTCAGTTACTTTACTGTAACTCTTATTTTAACAAGAAAAGACCAAATTCTGACAGTCTGGTCTGTACCAAAATGTATTTGCAGAGGAAGTGAATGGAAAAGAGAGCAAATAAATAAATAAATAGATATAAACAACAGATGATAAACAGAGAGAAGGGGAAAATGGCAATTAGAGTAGTAATTGAGATGGATTTATGCAGCTTTTCAGGATAAATTTCATTCCTTAGCAGCAGCAGACTGGAGTGACACCAGGCCAGAGGACGTGTTGGATTTTGAGGCTTTTATTCTGATGTAAAGGAACGGCTACATATTGTATTTGGCTGCAGACATTTGGCTGATGAAGCTGTTGGATCTCTTTAACAGAACAATTACATTTGAGTGAGTGTGGTTCTTAAAGGAGCGCTCTAACTCAGCTGTCTGAAAAGGGAAGTGAGATGTGGGATCCTGGCAGGGCCGGAGCTGGTTGGCCACATTATCCCTCTTATGCAAATGCCCCCCCCCCCCCCATTGGGTCCCAGTCAAGCGTGGGGGCTCGGCGCTGGCCACAGCTGCTTCCCGTTTCTGCTAAATCACACAGCAGCCATCTGGACAAGGCCGCCGCCGCACAACGCCGCTGAGCTCCTCTGCCGGCCCCGACCGAGCATCTCCAAACAGGCCTGGCCCTCAGAGCCCCGGCCCCTGCCTTCTGCTCCAATGCCTGATCCTCTCCGTCCCAGCTCTCTGGTCCCGGGGGGCCCGACAGGACGCTCCCTCAGCCTTCAGGTCATACGGACCAGGCACATGTCCACCAGCTGGACCTGTTTTTGTGTTTCCAGGGTCTAACAAACAACTCCCTTTGCACACAAATCACAATTTACACTCATGTGCGGATAGAAAAACCTATGAATACCTTCTATAATCCACTATCTGAAATAAAAAGGAACATTTTTAGACAGAAATTAAGATTTGTACATACAAGTTGAATACAAGTACACATTCACCACTGTATAACCTGTGAAATTTGAATATTTATGCACAACATCAACGTTCCTTCGTGCATTATCAATGTTATTATGAGCAATAGTGCATTTCCTTTCTATTATTTTAGCAGTTTCCACCCGTGTAATTTAGTTTTATCTTTAAATCTTTATCCTTAAATATACTGAATTTAGTCCAGATGGATTATATAATGGCATATGTGACAATTAATAGGATTTTTTTTACATTATAACATCAATAGCAGCAGAGACAAAACTAACATTATTACTCTAAGCGCCACAGTTTTATTAAAAAATAATAGAAGAAACACTGTATTGTATATTCTGTTAAATATACAGTACCTTGGTCTTTACTTTTCTACTTTTACCATTTATTATTACATTTTGCTCTTTGCTTTTGGGACTAATTTAAAATGATTTAAATATTATTTTAACAACTTGTATAAAAGCAACTTTTACTACCATATTTAGAGGACAGTGGTATTCATGTAAAGAATAATTTTCCTATTAACCTGTTATTATTTTTGCTTTCAGCGTGTTTAGGGGTTGTATTCTGTGCACAAATGCCTGTCATTCACTCGTCTTGGCTTTTTCTTGACAGGCAGGACTGAGCTGCAGCTTGAATGACATTTAAACTTAATTATTTGTGAAGGTTTGAGAGCGTAAAAGGACATTTCCATATTTTTTCAGAACATGAGATGATAAAGTTGAAGAGAAACTTTTCAGATAACTCCAAAAATCTGGTCCTAATTAACAATAAAGACAAACGCTGAAGAGTAAATTTAACTCAGATAGTGTTAGATAAGGCAAGTTATGAGTATTAAAATGAACACAATATTTATAAGCGTAATCATGCACTTTTCTTCCTATTTACCTACTGTAAAAAGAGTAAATGTGCACTTCTTTCTCTGTTATCATTTTCACTTATTGCAAAACAAAACACTTCGTCTCCCTTCGTGCATATATAAAATATCCTTTATTGATATTTCTGCAAGCAAGAAGCTCCCACAAACCTCCGATGACTCACGTTTTGTGTGTGAAACAAATCTCAGCCATCAGGTACAAAACAAAGGCCAGGGATAACATTGTCTTCTCATAAAACTAAAAATACCCTCCAGCAGCAGTAATCGTGTTTTCTCCTCAAATACATTTAATACAACTGAAAGGATCGAAAAAACAAAGGTTCCAGCTTTTAGAACTACTCTACAGACAAACAGCAACCACTGTAATAAATAGAAAAAACAGACAGGCAAATGTAAAGGCGAATGAGATATAAATAATGACTTATTACAAATACAAGAACAGGTTTTGACTAAGTGAGCATCAGGTTTTCTACTGTACATTGATTGCAAAATTTGTATCGGTAGAATTTGATACCAATATTATGGTCGCCTGCATGACAGTGATTACGGCAGAGAATCTTTTCTTCATACTGTAGATGCTTCAGTGCAGATATTCTTAAATGTTTTAATTATTTTTATTCTAAAACTAGAAAAAAAAAAGTTGCTGCCTGGTTTTCCAAAAGAATAAATGCATTTGTACATTGTATACAAGAGGCAACTGTATATGTGGTTTGTATAACACCTTTGTAGGATGTCTTTTTTATTTCTGAACATTATTTTTTTGTTACTTTAAACAGACAGGTGAAGAAGGTTCCTTCTTTTCAACTCCTTCAAATGAAAATAAATGGACTTCTTCATATTTGCATACATTTATGTGTCAACAATCATGCATACTTTGTATAAAAACACAGCTTTTTGGGGTTAACAGTGTATCTTACATGATGTTTTTCTATAAATTTATTTCATGTGCATGAGTCTGACTTCTTAGCCTGTCTGTCTGTGTGACAGTGTGTGATCTGGTCTGGACGTGGCTCAGTAGCGATGCTCCCCTCGTGTTATGTGGGAGGAGAACTCGTATCGGTCTTGGCTCCGGTGACCGCAGAGGTTGCACTCAAAGGGGTCTCTGAAGCCGTGGCAGCCCATGTGAATGGTGTACATGACGTGGTCCAGGAACAGAACGCGGCAGTGTTCGCAGCGGTACGCCCTCACCTGCTCGCCGTCCGACGTCACCACCTTGAACCCCTCCGAGGCCATCTCCATGCTGGCCCGGATGGCCTCGTACTGCCTCTGCTGCTCCTCCTTCACCAGGGGGAGCACGCCGTTCCTCACCCCCGAGGTGATGTGATTGGTCAGGTAGATGAGGCCGGCGGCCGCCCCGGTCGGCCGGTCCTCGTTGTTGCTCTCGGTGTCTGTGGAGTCCTGGCCGCTGTGACTGGGCGAGCCGTCCTTCTCGCTGGAGGCCGACTTGGACTTGGACAGCAGCAGGAGGTTCTCGGCCGCGCTGTCTTTGGCGGACAGGCCCGTCCCCACGTGGCCCTCGGGCGGCGGCTTGTGCAGGGGGTACATGGAGCCGAGGCCAACATCAGATGAGGAGGCGGGGGAAGTCTGAACCAGAGGCCGTAGCGACTCGGCGCCCAGGTAGCTGATGGCGCTGTTGATGGCCTGGTCGATGACGTGGGGTTGAATGAGCTCCCCCGGTCCTCCGTCGTAGGAGAGGTCGGACAGACGCTTGTCACCTGAGGAACCGGACAGAGAACCGTACTATAAAGGCCACACTTACACTAACACACAAACCATCGCCTACATCCTGTGACTTCATCATCAGTATAATGAGCCTGATCTTTAGTTCAGAGCTTAGTTTGGATCATTTGGAGGTGAGATGTTTGAGGCACTTATCCATAGATTCAACTAAAGTAGATCGTCTGCCCCGTCCCGGTTTGGAGATGCAACAAGGGAACTGGAGTGGAAGCTCAACAATGCACTCACTGGAAAAAAATCTAAATCTTACCAAGATAATTTTCACTTGGTCCACTGGCAGATTTTTTTTTGCGTAATTCAAAGCAAAAAATCTGCCAATGGAACAAGTGAAAATTATCTTGGTAAGATTTCTTGAAATCAGATTTTCCAGATCTATTGTCTAAAAATAAGTTCTCATATCTCACTGAAAAGTTCCTCTTTAGGTGATTCTGTCGTATTTTAAGTGTGATGAGATATTTTCAGTAGAAATGAGAAAAATACACTTGGTAAAGTTTGGGTTTTTTTCCAGTGCTGCTGTGGACGGGGGGGCAGCAGCAGAATGTACTGTCACCACCTTAAACACAGGCAGTAAACACTATATTCAGAGTATTTTAACTTCTTTAACCCCAGAGAGGGAATGAACACAGATACGATATCCGTCCTTTCAAAGCCACTGTTTTCTGACAAACAGTCATTTTACCTCAGAACACAGGGGTCAGTACTCTTCCACTGTTAGTTATTGTGTGATTTTACTCTTTTAACATGTTGGTTCGGGTTAAAAAAACAAACTAGCACATTGGTCACAGCAAAAAGACAATTTCCATGTTCTATGGCAGGGGTGTCAAACTCATTTTAGTTCCAATATGATCTGAAGTGGGTCAGAGCAGTTAAATAACAAGAGTGGAAAAAAGTACAATTATATTATGAAAGTGTTTACATCTACAAAGTTTCCTTAAAAATGTGAATAACACAACCTGAAATTTCAACATTAAATTTAAAAAAAAAAAAAAAAAAGTAAAATATTTTGGCTCAGTTTATCATTTATACATGTGCATTTACCACTTACACATATACAACACATTTAACAGGCAGAATATTGGTAAAATTGCATTTACTTCTCTTAAGACATTTCAGGTTGTTCATGTTTGTTCAGGTTATTGACATTTTGTGTGAAAGGATAGTTTGTAAATGTAAACATTTTTATGGAGTTTTACTTTTTACACTAAAACAAAGAGAAACCGTTGGAGTTGTCATTATTTATAGTTTATTATGATAGTGTTTTACTGGTCTGACCCACTTGAAATCTAATATGTGAAACCTGAAAATGATTTTAACACCAGTGATTGTTAATATCCTCAGTGTAATTTTTGCATTTCAAAACTCATCATCCCACAGGCTGAGTTTGGCCCACGGGCCGTGTATTTGACACCTGTGTTTTATGGGATAAAATTGCTGTTTTAGTCAAAGGAGTCTGGTGGTGTAGAAGACACTGATATAAAGACTTCAGTTCCTCATCTTGAAGAGTGTTGGATAGAAAGGTAGACCAGTGCAAATATTACAAATATACTCTACAGCAAAACTCATTTCAGTTCAGGGGTCACATCCCAGTTTGATCTCCAGTGGGCCGGACCGGTTAAATATTAGCATAATAGCCTTTAATAATGACAACTCCAAACTTTTCTCTTTATTTTAGTGCAAAAAAAAAATTAAATCATGAAAATATTTACATTTACAAACTATCTGAACAAAAAAGATGTGAATAATCTGAAAAAAACATAAATTTCTTAAGAAAAATAAATGCAATTTTAATAATATGCCGAAACGTCTCATTTATACATGTGTATTATGGATCGGATCTACAAAGGCACAAAACATTTAGTAACAGGCAGAATATTGGTCAAATTACACTTAATTTACTTTAGATATTTCATGTTGGTCATACTTGTTCCAGTTATTCAGATTTTATTGTTAAAGGATAGTTTTTTTCATTCATTCATTATC
>JAPQRP010000009.1:6373272-6389055 GCA_037367295.1 Apogon hyalosoma | reverse complement strand
ATTGGTGTAAAATGCAGTTTATCATCTTTTCATGGTCATCAGATATGACCCATTTGGACGCTCAGAGGCTCCGTAGTGAACGTGGAAACACCGATTCACCAGTAAAACCCATGGAGTTTGATAAATGAGCATGATTATAGGTGGTTGTTTTATGTTCAGTTAATGATATATTGTTGAAAATGTCACTTTTTCCTCAGTTTTCCCTGTTTTGATATAATAACCTTTGAATTTACTCTAAGCTTTTATGAACATCTACACGATCAGTACATCAATTACCTGCATATCAGTGAAAAATGTTAAATGCGGAGGATGATATTATAAGAAATCGTTATAAATCACTTATGAAAAGTTTAACGTAGGGAGAAATTTACAAAAATAAGATATTTTTCAGGGTTAACATGATCCTTTAAATTCTATTCTTGGAATTGTAACTGTTTTTAATTTGTTATAATTATATTAAATTTGTATATAATTGTGATAAAGTGTGAAAGGTTAAATATAGGAAACATTCATTTGGAAGTTGCCACAAAAATAAGTCTAGGTCTTTAAGGGTTAATGTTGTGAATGAGCTTTTTCTTTTTTATTCTTCTTTGAATCATTACACATTACTCTTAACGGTCAAAGTTCTGTTTTTATCTGATCCATCCCATGTTCGAGTCTAAATTAAGGTTAAGTCATCATTTCCTTGTTTTTTAGTCAGAATTTTTCACTTTTCTATTTTTTCATCTCACCTACACTACTCATTTCCTCTCAGGCATTCTGCTTTGTATACTTTTGTTAATTTTGTTGCTTTGTATGACAACATTTTAGCATGATTTGCTCTGAGTGCAGTAGTCCAGGAGTGTCCTATTAACATAAAACCTATAAAATGTGCTTTATTTTCTCTCTGTCTGTCTCACTTCTCTATTTAGATCAACATGCATCGGATCATCTCCTCCTTGAACTGTTGCATCGGGCAAGTTCTGCCACCATAAACTTCCTTTAGTTTTCATTCAAATGTATTAAATTCCCCTAAACTTCCCCTTTCTATCAGACATTGTTTTTAAATATTCAGCTCGAGAAAAGTCCACATAAAACCCATCTACGGCCCCTTTTATTTATTTTTACTCTACATGCTTAAGAATACACAGGTAGTTTGCGTGCCTGCTGCTTGAAGATGTCAGTGATGAAATGAAGAAACACACAGATCATCTCACACCATCATCACACTTTGATGAAACAAATGACAGCAAGATAAACAGGAAACAGAGACACAGGAAGTAGTGTGAAACTAGGGACGACAGCGGTGTTTCTCTGAGCAACACAGTGCACTGAACACACACAAACACACGCACTCGACCTCTTTTTTGTTCACCTAACAGGGTCTTCATTTGCTTAAATCCTGTGTGATAAATATGGACGCCTGCTTTTATTTAAGTCTGTAACCTCCGCTTGGTTTCAACGGTCCGTGTGACACCAGCAGCTCCTTCTTTTTTCCCACCAGCGAACTTAAGAAACATTAAAGAGAACTGACCGATATCTTGCAAGTCCCACAGCCACCAGTCTGTGGTTTGCATGTCATGGTGGCAGCCTGATTTCCCCATGCCTCTACCTCTGTTTGTACAACTGAAGAGGAAGAAGTGGAAATAAGTGAAATATAGGAATCTATGGAAAAGGGGAAGCTTCAGAAAGAGGGCCTGTCTAACTGAAATACCAAGAATTATGGAGAAGTGACAGAAAGGGAAGCACGGGGATAGGAATTGTAAAACAGCCTGTAACTGAAACTTTTTTTTTTTTTGCAGGAGTATCGAGACCCAGAGACAGGGAGGCATCTGACATATATTACCCATAGAAAGCAGGTATTTTGGGTCGTCTATTTTCCGGATTACTCCCACCATCTACAGTACTTTAGTAGTCCTCGTGTGACACACAAACAATCTTCTCATCTGTTTGTCTGTTGAAATTTTCTGGACAAACTCTCTTGTCTTTTCACTGTTCAGATGAGATAAGAGAATCACCATCTGTGCACGCAAAGGGAAGGAAAGGCGTCACTCTTTATCAAATCAAAATGGTACTAAAGCTCTTTTAAAATGAAGCTGCATAAATGAATCGTCTGTAATTGAAGCTCTACCTTTGCTCTTAGTCTTTTGTCGGGTCTTCATGCGCTGACATGACTTAAAACTAATTAATCTGTGTGTCATATCTTAAAGTGCACGCAGCTTGTGTACGTGTCATTACCGTGTTTCTGGAGGTGCAAAAGAATTATAGCCTCCACTGAGCAGCTGGAGTCATCTTTTGTGGAGGCTTTACATTGCACAAACACTCGTACAAATTTCTCACTTGAACCACCAGAGTTTTTCAGTCAGGCGTAATGGCTTTACTGCTGATGTAAGTGTCAGAAACAAATTAAACTCTGTTTTTTTTTATTCTATGTGAATAAGTTTGTTTCATTTGCATATCACAGAGCTCGAAAGCAAAACTCAAACTGCTACATGCCTCCTAACTTTATTCTATGGTTTTAGCCACAAAACCTCTAGTTATATAAACCAATAACTATAGATGAATATAATCAAAACTAATGACTAATTAAAAGAAAAGACAAAGATCCTTAAATGCAGACAGATGACACTTGCAGGTTTAATTTCTTTTGTTTAACTGTCTTGTCTTCCTGGAAGAAAAGTATCCTCCATTTACTTTGCATTATGTTGTATGAATCTTTTTTTGTAGCTAATGTGATATTTTGTTTAACCTCCTGAGACCCAGTAAGTAGAAGTTTAGGCTTTTTTTTACATTAAATAAATGCCTGGATTGGAAACGGCACAATGCAACAGTTTTTCAGATGTGTTTTTTTTGTTTGTTTTTTTTTTTTGTGGTCTGTCCTTTGCACTAAAGTAAAGCTGTGAAACACTTGTCCCCTACAGAGAACAAAAATGCATTGCAGGGTCTTACGAAGTTAAGACAAAGCTGTACAATAACTGGCCTTTTTGCAAGAAAATAAAACATCTGACTCCTACAACTGTACTTTTTAACTCATAAGGTTAAGGATGAAAGAGCCCATCAATATACACTGTTGCCCATAACGTTGGAATAAAATATTTTTACCTCTTTTTATGAAATGAGTGTGCCAATGTGATTTATTTCTGATATATAAAGTGCAACTGGGACTCAGTATGTAATCATTGCACCGGCTTAAAGGTGATTACTGATGTGTATAAACAGGAATAAAAAGAGGAATGTGTCTGAAAACAAAATTATTACAACTTTATGGGCAATGAAAATATAAAATTATGGAAATTAATGAACAGCATTAATTATATAGTATTAATTATTACCAAAAAGGACATGTTGAGGACTAATATTTTAATATAAAACCTATAGAAGTTGTATTCATCAGTCACTGATTTTATGAAATGAAGCATCTATAAATACAAACTCTTTATGTTACTGTGTAGCAGAGAGGTTCTCAGGTTATCAGCCGCCTAAATCAGACAGAAGGGAACCATGAACGCCTGGCTGACACCCACTTCTCATGGATATGGGGAAGTTATGACTAAATCGGGAGTAGGAACAAGGCTTTTTACTTTATGTTATGTTTGTCACAGTCACACATCCTGATTTGCTCGTTTTGGGAAGCAAGTGTCAGATCACAACGTAGACAAACAAAGGCAGTTGCAATAAAAAAAAAAAGTTAGAACCTGATGTGGATGAAAATGTTAAATAGATATTAACAGAGGGTGAAATACTGCACCGAGAGAAGTAAGTAAAAACACGATGAAAGTACAGAATTAATGTAAGAGGAGCGCTTTGTTGTAACAAGGTCATAATGTACACTCAATCTCTTTTAACAGAGGTTGAGATAGGAATCAAGCTGGTAAGTGCGTTAGTTCTCTGCAGCGTGGAAACACCGGGAGCCTGTCAGAGGTTCCTGTTACAGAGCTGTGCTGCTCTCACTGCCTGAAAATAACCCTGTATGCAAGTTTGTCGAACCACATGTGTTAAACCACGCCAGCAACACACTCAGTGCCACTTGCAGGAACACCAAAAACAGCCTGCTTTCCCCCTCACCTCACTTTTTTTCTCTTTTTTTTCTAAACGCGCCTCCGTGTTTTCGGGAACTACAGTCTCCTTCTTAGTGTCATGTCTCTGAAAAAGCAAAGGCTCCTTCTGACTCACCGAAAGTGAAAGAGAAATCTGTCCACTGGGATGTTGTAAAGGTCTGCTTAATGTTCACACGTTTCATTTGAAGACCTTACAGAAAATGACAAAACTAAATAACTTCCCTTTCTCCTAGAATTACACATGAGCACACTGTTTTTTTGGTTGCACTATTGTGAATTCATAGCAGCAGTGTCACTTGTCTGACAACTTATTTGCAGCAGGAAACCTGGTTTTGAGGTTTGGAGCGTTCAATACTTTGAGGTCCCATGTCCCGCTTATAGCCCCCTCCCCTCCCTTCCCCTCCCCTCCTTCCTTACTTGTTTTTTTGCCTTTTTACTACAGAGAACTGAGCAGCACATGATCCTGGGTGATAATTATAACTCGTTCAGGTTTTATCACAGAGGCAGCGATGCATAGATGTACCAGATACTTACACTTCCCTTCTTTCTCTCTCTGTCCCTGTGCATACATATATATATAGAGACAGACTCGTGCTCAATATTGAAACTATACAGGGAAAGAAAGGAAGCTGCGACCGTGCATAAAGTCACACACCAATCCCTGGCTGTACTTTCTTAAAATGATTCCAAATAGAGCAAATATCTCCAGTCATGTGCCTTTTTATGTCACGCACAAAATCTGTCCACGCCGTCCACTTCGGTTTAACCCATTCCGACCTCTCGGTGCGTGTTTAGACGATCATACGTGTGACATTCGACGGCCTAAATCGACTCTGTGTGTGTGCAGGTGTTGTGACTTGATGTGGTGAAATGATGCACAGCTCAGCCCTGTTCCTGAACTCTTTATCTCCAGGAGTGTTGAAACTGTCTGATGGCAAGTTCTTCTTAGGAAACTCTTACACATCCTATTTCAGTTTCCTCTCGCATTTTATTTTTGACTGTGCGCTGCTAATCTTCGCCGTTATCTGGATAAGTGGAAAAACACTGGTAGGATTGTCAACGCTTTGCTTGTGTCATCGAGTGAAGTAATGTGTCATGATGAAGGTTGAAATGCCTCTTTTAAACTTCTTTTAATTTGTTTACACTTCCTATTGTGCATCTTATATTTCTTATAATGAAATTTAATGTATCAACTGAATAAATAATGTTCTTTCTCTGATTAAATGAACGTCCTGTCTTTGGCTATGTAACTCATCTGATAAAAAAAATATCCATAATCTGTAAGTATTCCTCCTTCTACATTTCATTTCCTATTTTCTGACATACTGCCCATGCAACCAGACTTGAGCTAAATATACCCCTACAGGCCCCATCCTTACTTTCACCATGATATTCCCTGGCTTGATGTTCACAAACTCAAATCAAGGCCACATTAGCTATTCCTTAAGATTGGGCTTATTAATGACACACCATGGATCAAAGGGATTTTTTGTACCTTTTCTGCCAATGACCTAAATTTGAGTCTTTGCAGCTTTAAATTGATTTTTCCAAGGGATTTAAAGTGGCAAATACCTCCCACTGGATGAGCATGGGATTAAATTCTGGGTTTTTTAACATATAAGCTATGCGTTTGATAGTGACACTACTGCCGTTTAAATGTTTTACTCTGATTCGGATGCTTTGTGAATACTTTATCAGGCAGGGAAGTACTTACTTGCATCGCCGCTTTAACTTCATATGTGATTCCAATCATGTGTGAATTTTTACACAAGTGTCAGTGGGTGTTTGAGGAGATGCTGCCTCATTCGTACCTTTGTCCCCTCTGTTGTTCTGCTGGTGGGTGGAGCCGGACGACAGGTCCTCCGGGACGGCCATGGGCTCCTCCGCCTCCTCCGCCGCTTCGTTGGCAGGAGGGCTGTCCCTGCCTGTGGAGACACACACCAGCAAACACCCATCAGCCACCGCGCAACCCTTCGCCGCCTCTCATTCGGCAGAACCAAAATTACCTCCAGGTGGTGTAAAAGCAGTTTGTGGGCCCTATTGTATCTACTTTGTGCACTCTATGCCTCAATCATGCAGAGGGTTGTCTTTTACCTGGCATCTGGGCCATTTCCTGGGCCTCCTCTGTCTCCATGCGGTGCAAGTACTCTAATAGGAGAGAGATGGAAATGTAGATCGCTGTAAGTTTAATCAAGGACAGGCTGAGAAACAACATTATAAAAAGGCAGACTTGAGTAAAGGGTGTACTTTCTCACTTTGACCTCTGGGAGATCAGTCTTGTCGCAGCTGCAGACACTCCACTGTCCCCCACATTACATTACAAAGAATTACAGACATTTTCATTACAAGTCTGACAGAGCGACTGAGCTCAGAGAGTGGCTTGGCTCGGGCTGATGTGCCCGCCGCTAGCGCAGGGTTACCGGGAATGGGCTTTCAGACCACATTTGTTATTTATTGTTAATTTCCTGCCACGTAATCATCCAAAAATGCAAACTGACTGCCGCAAAATTAAGCAGAAAATTAACTGGCCCAAGGTCACTGAGGATGCGGGTGTTTGCCGTGCCCAGCTGATTGGCGCTCGTGTTCTCTCTAATTTACTGAGCATGCATCGCTGAGCCCGCGGCCTGAGCACAGATGCATGCAAGCCACAATCAGAAACAAAAAGAATGGAGGAAAGAGACAGAGAGACAGAAGAGGCCAGGGAGGCAGTGAGACAGATACAAAGGCAGACAGGTAGGCGAAGGGAGGGCAAGAAGTGAGGAGAGTAAATGTAAAAGGAAAGAGGAAAGAAGAAGGCAGAGAGACAGAAAAGCAGGCCGAAGGACAGAGAAGTTCTCTTTATTTATTAATTTTTTTAGCAAGAGGAGTCCAGAAGCGATCCTCCGGCCAGGGCTGAATATCTGAGGAGTCACCAGTGCTCGTGGCCCCATTAATAATGGATGGCCCTCAAGCCTGCAGCAGATGGGCCCGACAGCCTCAGCCCCAGCTCCGCCACTTCAAGAAGCCCTTGGTGGGGCCGCTGCCCAGTCCAAGCAGCCACACAGGGAGAAGTGAAGCTCCCGAAAATAGCGAAATGAGCCCAAGGGAGAAGGGGAACCTAGGCCTTCCTGTTTTACTGACAGATGGCTCCACACACTTGGAACAAATAGTGGGAAGCGACAGGGCCGCTCTGTCGCAACACACAGTTTTCTGCGGAGTCAAGTCAGGAGCTCGGTAGCCGCAGACGCCCAGGATGCAACTGTGAACGGAGGGAGGAGAAGTGGGGGGCAAAGGTCGCTGGTGCAGATGATTCGTTCAGCACAACACGGGGTGTTGCGTGTTACTGGGCTGATATGACTCTGCACCACCTTTCTTCAGCATCTGGAGTTTGGAGGCTGGGGGCAGAGGGGTATATTCTCATGTGCCCTTTTCTGGGCAGATGGTGCAAGGGGAAACACGGATGTGTTGGCGGGGGGGGGGTGCTTTGACAGAAATAAAGAAGAGAGTTCCTACATTCAGCCACAACCCAGTTGCGTAGGCATGTGGAAAGAAAGGTGTGCACTGAATATTCAGGAAGTACATACTGATGAAAAGTTATTCTACAGTATTTTTATGCATTTTCACAACCTACTTATATCCTCCCTTAGGGGTGTGTGTGTGTGTGTGTGTGTGTGTATGTGTGTGAACTTATAATCTAATAGTATTTATTATTCGGAAATGGGCCAGTTTTTTCCGTACCTCAAGTATATTTTTAGATCAGTATTTTGCATTTTTAAGTAAGGCTTTAAATGCAGTACTTTCATAGTATTTTTACTCTGTTGTATTGGTACTTTTACTTACATCTAAACACTTTATCACCACTGTTAAGAATTGTGTTTGGTTGTTTGAATGAGAAACAGGCTCTTTTGAAAGCAGTTCCACTTTAAGACTTAACAGGAAAACATTAAATGCAACATATCTCATCATACTTACACCTAAATGATAAAATGAATACATTTACTGCTGAAACTGCTTTCAAAAGTGCACATTTACTTTCAAATACCAGCAAGAATTCTCAGAGGTGGTGAGAAAATATTTATATATGTAAGTAAAAGTAAAAGTAGCAGTCCAACAGTGTAAAAAAAACAAAAAAAAACAAAACACTTTTATGGTAAGCCTTACTTAAAATTACATAAGTATTAACATAAAAATATACTTTAAGTACCAAAAATAAAAGTGCAGATTATAATTATCCTAATTATTGATGCATTCATGTATGTGTTCATTTTTAAGTTTACAGGTAATAACAGTGGAGCTGATTTTAATCACTGAAAATACTATTGGATGTCTCATGTTATAATTTATGAGTGGACTTCTATTTTATATACATTGTATAAATCTGCAGTAAATCAGAACTTAAATTTCTTATGATAATTATAATAATTTGCATCTGAAGTCTATGGAAATATTCAAATGAACTTCAGCAAAAGCACCTATTTCATTATATTCTATCAATTAGTAAAATCAAGCTGATGTTTCTGTGTAAACGCTGATGTTGTGACGACATTTTAGTAGAGTCTCACAACACTTTGAGGGTTAAAAGTTGGCGGTGAAGTTTAGGATAAGACGCAAAATGACACATTATGTTAAAGATAAAGTGGGGGCAGGTGGAATTTTTCAGCCGGTGAAATGGATGTCACAGAAAAGAGCTGTGTGAGCGCTGAGGCACTGGAAAAGTTTAGGTCTTAGTGTGTCAAGACAGAGGCAGGAAGAGGGTTGTGGGTTGACAGAATTGTCAGTCCTCCCCCTGTGTGTGTGTGTGTGTGTGTGTGTGTGGGTGTGTGTGTGTGTGTGTGTGTGTGTGTGTGTGGTGGTACATTCGGGGTGTGTGTGTGGGGGGGTGCCTTCAGGCGTCTGCTCTGAGTGAGGTGCAAAAGCTACACCAGGGAGCAGGGTGGAGATGAGAAACAACGAAACCGTTAACAGATACTGTGGACCACACCAGCAAAGTTTGGATACCCAGGAGGAAGCTCAAAGTCTGCAGAGCATGAATGCATATGGATAAGAAGTAAATCATAAAAAGTATATTAACCCATAAAGACCCAGGGCTACTTTTGTGGCTGTTCCAAAAATATTTTTTTCTGTATATTTAACATTCCTTAAGTTCTTAATTATCCTCTGTATTTTGCATTTTTCAGTAACATCAGCTATTTTCCTGTATTTAATTTACTGATCATGTAGACGTTCAAAAAAGCTCAGATTAAAGTTGATAGTTATCGTATCAAAAACAGAGAAAACTGAAGAAAAAGTGATTTTTTTTTCTTCAGCACAATATATCACTAACTAAACATAAAACCAGTGTGTCCATCCACTGTCATTGATCCAACTCCATGGGTTTTACTGGTCAATCATTGTTGTAGAACATGACAGTGTTTCCACGGTAACTACGGAGCCTCTGAACGTCCAAATGGGTCATATCTGATGACCATGAAAAGATGACAAACTACATTTTATACCAGTTATTTACATGTATTGATAGGATTAGTGGATCAGAAGTTATTAAACATTTTAGATCAGTAGATAGTTCTGGTTGCAGGTGGGTGTCTGTGTCTTTATGGGTTAAATGTCTTCACTGTTTCACAAAAAATGTAGCTATGTTAGTACAATTGCCATACATATGCAACAATATGATAATAGTTGATTCAGTCTGTGACGAAATAATCATTAAGAAGTCATTAAAAATTAACACTCATGATATTTGTAGCTATTTATATTTTTAAAAGCATAAAATGTGGTATAATATGTAATATAATGCATGTATTAAATATCATCATCACCTTTCGGATTGACATATGAAAGCTGACCTCACTTAGATAACATGAAAAACATGTAAAATAAATCATACGTAACTCCACTTCATTTCACTCTTCAGTTCAACTTTCCAGTGGTGATTAATGAAAATATGTGAATTAAAGCTTCTATGAGAGGCAATGAAGCTGTGTGCGCTTTCTTATCAAACATTAGGAGAAGAGATTATCCTCGTCGACGAAGCAATGTGGTGCATGGTCACCTTTGTGCAGTTTGGATAGAGATTCTCATCAGTAATTCATGAAATGTATGGGTGTAAGTGGGTAGGTGGTGTTAGCAGATGTGTTCTGGTGCCTGCTCAGGGGGTGAGGGGAGAGTAAAGGTGCGCTGAAGAGAAGTTTCCTTCATTTGCATCTGACACACTTCACTACTCTGGTATTCAGACAGTACAATCATTTTAATAACTGTCTGTCTTCCTCTGCCCCCCTCCTACTTCTGTTTCTACTGACAAGAAAGATGATGTATCTGCAGAGAGATTTGCACCACTTTCAGCACTTCTCTTTCCAACTGAGCAATGAAAAAGTCCTTTTTGTGCAGGTACTGGAGTCAATTTCAACGCTTTATATAGATTTAATATTGAAAGTCTTAACTTTTGAAGCTCTTCTGACAAATAATGATTTTAGTGCTTTGCATTGAGTATGATTTACAGCTTATTTCCTCAAGTTAAATAAGACTTTAATTTAAAGAAAACTCCAAATGTATTTATACTCTCAAGAATATATATTTTACATAAAATAAGTAAGGTTAAATAATAGGTTAATTAAAAAAAAAAGTTTGTACAATTTAAGACTAATAAAAGCTCCACTTTAAACACTTAAAAATATCAACTATTTTATTTTATCAAAATCCGAAGTTAAGTGAAATATTTTTGCTGAAACGTTCCCAATCAGTAAGTTTTTGCAACGTGTTAAAAATGTTTAAAAAAAAAAACAAAACCAAACAAACAAACAAAAACATTTTATTTACTCAACATTATGACAGAGAATGTTTCTGTCCTTATTTCTGGGCGTTGATGAACAACTTTCCACCTCAGAGTCAGCAGTGTGAAAAGTTTCAACAGTCCTGCCTACATTTCGGAGTTTTTTACCTCTGTCTTCACACAGACGTTCAACATCTAACAGAGACTGTGGTTCCAACAGGTGAAAACAAAGCTTAACGGTATGAGAAACTATCAGATTTATAGATTATACATGGAACAGACGTGTGCAGTTACAGCTTTAGTGCGCACGGTTTCCTGTTTAAACAGCGGAGAAATATTTTCACATTCGGTTTTGTGTTTGGATCTCCGTGAATCTAAAATAAAAGTAGTTTTTTTGGAGAAAAGTCTTTTAATATTTTTCTTGAACTTCACTTAAAGACCATCTGAATGTAGTGAGTGCGCACTGATCTGTTGCAACAGGTGCCAAAGCACAAGAGTAAAAAACGCATTAAAGCGGTTAAAAAACACTAAAAAGAAAACCATAAATAATACGGTTACACACAGAGAAATCAGTTTGCTATTTAATCAAAAATATTAAATATTGGGAAATATCCATGTGATCCCAAAAGAAAAAAAAGGCGCATGGATAAACTCAGAAGTATTCCATTATTTCCGTTAAACAACTTTTTTGGTTAAAAAGTGACGCGTAAAAGGGGATTTTATTTTATTTTTATTCTTATTAAATGTCTGTTTTTTTATGGTCCGTTATATGTCAGCTGCCAGAGGAGAATAACGCGCACAAAAAGGGATCTGATGCTGCGGTGCACCTGCACCGAAACTACAAGGAGAGACTTTTCCAGTCATGTGCAAATCTCTCCTTAAAATCTTACCGAAAAACACGCGTGGGCTCGATACACATGTCTTGACCTAAGCTGTGATATCTGTGCCGAGCTGAAAAACGCAGTGGAAGTGACTTTACCTGCTATTCCTTGAGTTTGCAGTATGAAGTTCTTCCAACTCTCCCCGGCTCCATGTGCAGAAGGTCGCAGCGCCGCGGCGGCCCCATGGAGCTGCGCCCTCAGTCCCTCCCCTCTCCACTGCACTTCCTCGTTCCAGCCCAACATGACTATGTCTCTGAGCTCGACTGAGGCATTTTGCTTGCTTTTATCCACAGGCCGAGTCTGCAGCGGGGAGTCGAGGCACCAAGCCCTTGGCACTTGCTTTGTGCCGTGCCAATAAAAGCTGACACCCAGTAGACCATTACTGGCAGCCATGCATGAGATGGGATGAGGCGCGCGAGGAGAGTGGACCATTCATTGTTTATTTATTTCATTCTCACCGAGGAAGCTGATGGGGGGGTCCTCTCACTTGCATACTGGAGAGCTCTCCTTCTGTCACCTGTTCTGGCACATTGAAAAAAGCAGTCCATGAAATGAACTCAACTGTTTCTTTCCCACAGAAGGACTGTGTTCTTCTGAAACATATTAGCCTGTTTCTCTTCTCACCTTTAGTTTCCTGTCCTGCTTCATCACACCAGCAGGTGACCAGAAGCAGGACCAGTCAATCAGAACCTGGACATGTTTTTTTTTTTTTAATTTCTGTGTGTTTTCGTCCTGCAGATGCAACACCGTCACTGAAAAGCGGGTCTTCTCTTTGGTTTATTGCACAGGAGGGAAAAAACTAACACTTTTCCTCCAGTGCTAAAGAGTTTTTAAAGCTTTGACGCTGGACATTTAAGCTGCAGAGTTGATCATATAGCACCAAGACTATTTAGTAATGACCGTTAATGAGATACTGAACCTTTCTAATTAGCCACACAGTGGATTTATTGTCGACACTCTTGTCCAGAAGGTTGGAATAATTTTGTTTTCAGACACATTCCTCTTTTTTCCTCATAAGGACCCAGTGTGACTTTTGTGGCAGTTCTAAATATAATTTTCTCTATTCTTAAGAGATTTATCACTATTTATTTATTACATTATCCTCTGTATTTTGTATTTTACCCGTATAAATCAGGTATTTTACTGTATTTAACTCACTGATCATGTGGATGTTCATAAAAGCTTAGATTAAAATTGAGGGTTAGTTTATCAAAAACAGAGAAAAACTGCTGAAAAAAGGGCTTTTTTCAGTAAAATATATCATTAACTGGACTGAACCAAGCATTTCCATCCGCTGTCATTGATCCAACTCCATGGGTTTGACTGGTGAATCAACGTTGCAGAAGATGACAGTGTTTCCACGGTAACTACGGAGCCTCTGAACATCCAAATGGGTCATATCTGATGAGCATGAAAAGATGAAGAACTGTATTTTACACCAATTATTGACATGTATTGATAGGATTAGTGGATCAACAGTTTCGATTTGTAGATGGTTTTGGTCGACAGTGGATGTTTGGGTCTTTATGGGTTAATCACCTTTAAAGTGCCATGATTACATGCTTAGTCCCCATTAGAATAAATTAAACTGTCACAGTCATTTCATGAGAAGAAGTAAAAATATTTTATTCCAACTTTAAGGGCAACAGTGTACATCTGACCCCTGGTCATGTTTTAAGTAGGAATAAAGGACACGTACATCACTAATGATGTGTTCAGGTACTTAATGCTACTTTCTCTTCATACACATTTATATTTTTTCTTTTTAGTGATGCGGAGAAAATGAAAACACATAAATAGACTTGATAAAGCATACAACTGCAGACTAAATTAGGCATATGTTTGTCATTTCTTACTGAAATGTCCACAACTAAGTGAGGAATAAGTCCAGGACAGAGGCTAGAAAACTGAAATCCAGGCAGGTCAAAGCACAATATAATAAAGTACGATACAGTCTGATTCCATTAGTCCTCCAGCTACTTTCTAATTTCTTTCAATTGCCAGCTGTAAGTGTCCGTGTCTTGTTAAAGCCACAGAGTGATGAGTACTCAAATACAGCCTCAAATTTATTCAAAGAATTAGAAAGTGTGCATTAATATTGATTGAAATTATGAATAAGTGATGAGTTACACCTCTGGTTTGGATAAAATAACTCACATCTCATTTTCTGAGATGTTCTGTCATTATCTCTGGTATGGTGTAATAATTGTTTTTAGAATTACAGCTAAAGTGAAAGCATAAACCTCTCAGCCTTTTCTTCCCATTCTGAGAAGTTTTCTGGAGTTTTTACTGAAATTCCCCAACTAAATGCTGGTGTTTTCTGTGCTCGTGACTGTTTTTCCCAGGATCCCACAGGGTGGACAGTGCTCGCTTATCTCAGGAGACTGGATGTGGTGTGCTGGATTGCTGAGTCACCTTTCATGGGAGGATGCCCTTATCTCCTAAGAACCATGACTTTGGGGCAGTTGGTTGCAGAAGGAGGAACTCTGTGAGCGACCGTCAGGATTGCAGCAACGCTCCGCGACTTCCTCAAAGCTCCTCGGTTTGTTTGTGAGAGCAGAGAGGGCGACTTTTGGATGCTCGTAGGTGAGGTGAGCGGCTCCTGAGGGAATGTTAGGACTGAAATGCAAGTTTGTCAGAGGTGTCCAGTCATGACCGTGGGCTCCCACTGGCACTGCACTGTGGACACAACAGACTGTTAGGACAACGGTTCAGTGCAGGTTAGGAGGCATACCTTCTTACTGAAGGTGGTGAAGAGTAAAAAGCACGATTTGTCATGATTTCAGCTCCTTCAGCTTTAATATTATGTTGTGCAGTGGTAAAATACAAGTGGGTGCTTCTATAAAACTGGTCCTAAAAACAGGACATGGGGCTAAAAATTCAAACCAGATGTAGATGAATGTTATGAAGCAGGTTTGGAAGCACTTTGGGTCTATTTTCAAAATAAATACTTACTGAGATAGAAGAGAAACTATTTTTCAGATAAAACACATTTTTTTTTGATTATTTTACATTATGTTTAAAACAAAAATCCGCATATAACACAGTCAAAAGGACGTGAAAATTACACGCTACTACTTTTTTGAATATCTCTTTATTCTCTCACAGGCACATTTTGGGAGTTGAACTAATTCAAGGCAGTGGTTTATTTATATGCGTTTAAATAGGCAGGTTCTGCATGTAACGTGAGTGGACACGATGGGTTCCACACAAAACCTGGAATGAGATGTAGATTGATGAAAAACCCACGTGTAGATTAGAAAAAGCACTAAGACCGACACATTTAACTCAGTTTAGTTTATTTATAGTCTATATAAGACCATTTACAGCCATGTTTTCAGATCTAATGCACTGACACCTCAGTAGATTTAACTGTCCATATTTGGGGCCTATTTTTGGCCCCAATATTTTACTAAAAATTCATTAATAATAGGATGGCTCAGAGCAAGAGTATTTTTATTATTTTTTTTGCATTTATCTGAGGTCATCATTAGGTACAGTCTGGGGGGAAATATGTCTACATTTACCTTTTATTATTGGGTCTAAAAAGCTGGAAAAGTGACAGACACTGAAATAAACCCAGTTCTTTAGAAGCACCCAAGTACATTTATTCACATGCTGTACTTACTTACAGATTAGAGATACTTATACTTGAGAATATTCCCATTGTATATACTGCGATACATCTTAAAGGCAAATATTGTGCTTTTATTCTTTACTTACTTTTCAGATACAAATTTTACAAAGTGGATAGGATAAGCCATTTCCACCTTTTACTAAATTCCAACATCTCACAAAAAGCAGTTTGTGATCAGTTCACATGTTTACATTGGCCTATGAGTTTGGGAACTTACCTGATTCACAGAATAGAATAGAATAGAATAGAACAGAATAGAATAGAATAGAATAGAATAGAATAGAACAGAGTAGAATAGAACAGAATAGAATAGAATAGAATAGAACAGAGTAGAATAGAACAGAATAGAATAGAATAGAATAGAATAGAACAGAGTAGAATAGAATAGAATAGAATAGAATAGAACAGAACAGAATAGAATAGAATAGAATAGAATAGAATAGAACAGAGTAGAATAGAACAGAATAGAATAGAATAGAATAG
>JAPQRP010000009.1:6335218-6348916 GCA_037367295.1 Apogon hyalosoma | reverse complement strand
GACTGGTGTTGGAATCGAACCCAGGACCTTC
Source organism: Apogon hyalosoma (assembly GCA_037367295.1). NCBI lineage: Eukaryota > Metazoa > Chordata > Actinopteri > Kurtiformes > Apogonidae > Apogon > Apogon hyalosoma. Next base: position 6,348,885 of record JAPQRP010000009.1, on the reverse strand, counting down.
TTGCTGTGAGGCACGAGTGCTAACCACTGCACCACCGTGCCGCCCCAGACGCTTAGTGTTAAAGCATTTTTTTTTCCTGAGCAAAACCACAGTTTGACACTGGAAAAGTAAAACAGTCATATTTGTGTTTGTTTTCATCTGATTTTGTTGGTTGTCAGTTTTATCTATGATTTCCCTCCCTTGTGTACTTCTTTAAGGGAATTAGCCTCAAAAATGAGTGAACATCTAGATGATGGAGCAATTTATTATGTATGGTTTAAGTTTAGGTCCTACAGAGACATCAGATTTATATTTGTGGTCTCAAACTGAAAGAAATTGGGAATTACTGCTGTAATGCATTACAATACATTATGAACATACATATAATGCACATATAATACTGTATAATCATACTTTCACGCTTATTCAGAATGCTTTGTAAAAATCATGACTCATTAGGAGTCTGGTTTAGACCAGCTCTAAATGTAAAGTGTCATGAGATACCTTTTGTTATGATGTGGCACTATAAATAAAATTTGATTGGATTATTATGACTATGTCTATAATAAATTATGAAAATAACTGTGATTTCCTTGCAGTGAGCATAAGGTTATACACATTTATGCATTTTCAGAAAGTTTTATAACAATTATTAATTATGAAATTGTAAATAACAATAACCTATGAGATGTCACAATGTTGTAGTTCACTCTATTTTTGAAACATCAAGGTGTATTAAAATGTATTTTGCTGCAATGTGTGTGAATTACATTATAACCTATTATTAAACTACATTATAGTTTGATTCTAAGTTTGTGTAAATGTCCTTTGGGAGTTTCAAGTAAAGTGATGAAATCCCTGTTATAATATTTACTACAGTGACTAGAAGAGGTCATATTATTGAAAGAAAAATATGACATCAATGTGAAAACAGCACAAAGCACTGTAAAATATATAATATATTACAAACCTTTTAAAGATGAATAACACATATAGTGTTTATTCATGATCTATGATAAACAATGGATTAATAAGCATGGTGAATGATCAGAATCGCTCATTATTATCATTAAAAAAACTATTCAGCACTACAGGTGTATTCTAACATATCATATTTTGTAAAAATAAATAAAAAATATATATATATATAAACAAAATCACAGTGAGGCTAAAATAAAATAGTTTTTACACTATGTCTTGTGTATGTAGATTCTATCTCCTAAAAAAAGTCTAACAATGTGACAAAAATAATGTTAATATGCCAGTAAAATGGATCTTAAATATTTTAAGATATTGTAATATAATAATTAACCTAATGTACCTCTCTATAGTGTCTATAGTATTTGTTGTGAGTTGTATTTCATTTCCAGTGCCATATGAACTCTGTTTGGTGTAGTCAGTGGAGTGCATTAGAGTGCCCTCCAGTGGTCAGTTGTGAACATGTCAATTCTGTCCATTATAAATATATGTATTTGACCCACAGAATATACAAAACAGTGAACTGGATAAAACAGAGACATCAGACATATGATCTAGACATCTAAAATCACCTCAGTGTGTAAAACTGGATTCACATGTATTTTATGACAAAAACGTGTATCTTTTCAGCATTCAGGTTTTTGTCCAACCTCTGTGTTCTGTGGTAAGACATTTGGATATATATATATGTATATGGATTAGAGAGTATATATATATAAAAATATAAATGCACAACGATTCATATATATATATATATATATATATATATATGTGTGTGTGTGTGCGTTTCAGTTGTAATTTTCAGATGAATGAATGAGAATGGCAAATTATGTGAATAAACATGTGAACCATGGAAAATCCTAATAAATAGAGAATAAAAAAAAAAGAAATGCTGACATTTAAGCATCAAACTCCATTCTTTTCATTTACAGCTGTGTCCAGTGGAAACAACAACACATGTTCCAGCTTTTATCAGAGTCACTTTCTTTGACTCTACAGTCGTTTATCAGTTCTCATCCCATCTGGTCAATTTCTGAAGCTCCCTCTAGTGGTCACATAAATCCCCCGGCTTATTGATATAAATAAATTCAGTTCATATCTCTACAATCCACTACATTAGCAACTTCAGAGCTCTTCATTCTACACAATTTAATGTTAATTGAAAGTTTTTTTAAGAAAATATCTTAGAGTAAAAATACTGCAAATAGCCCCCATACAAATTCTCCTATTTTAGGTTATGTCTCCATAATTGCAATTTTTCCAGCTGGTTGCTGATGTTGGATATTTTGAGCATGCTGAATATTACGTAATTTATATTTATTTTGTTTTTTAATTTAATATGGTTAAAATGGAATCCATTTACTCATACATACTTTTTATGATTTAATTGGTTTTCACTCTAAGTGTTATGTTTGTGTTTATTTCCCATTGATATGTGATTTACTTATGTTCTGATATTTTAATTTCCATCAAAATCATTGGTATAATTGGATCTTTTTCCTGGTTAATATTACATCAAATCAAATTCAGTGTAATTTTGAGATAATTGATAGCAACAAAAAAGTTTGTTTTGAGTTTGTACTTATTAAACCAATTTTAGAGATGTGGGTGATGAATGCTGCCTGAATGGCTCCAGAAGAGTCAGAAGTGTTGAGGCTCACCCTGGGGCCCCTGCAGGACTGGATCCAGCTGGGAATAAGACTGCAGCAGCAGCAGCAGCAGCATCAGCGTCAGCGTAGACCGCCTTCCCTGTATAACCAGGAATAGTAGTTCGGCTGCCGCAAAGGGAGACAAGAACTCATTATTTATGTAGATCTAATACAGGAGACTGAATACCCAGTGTGAGAGGTGTTTCAATGGGAGCAGACCCTTAATAATCTGCCCTATTTCACACAGGGAGAAAGATTTGAAGTGCAGAATCAGTTCCATGTAGAAGGACACGGCCGTGGTGAGTCACATGGACATGATGGAGGCATGTCTCACCATGATGTGGGCGCGTACGGTGGCAGGATGCTCCTCTTCAGGGTCAGCGGGGAGAAGTTTTCATCCATGTTGTCAATATTGTCCATGTTTTCGGAACCAACTGTACCCCTATGAACACATCGCAGCACAACTGGGTGTTGGTCTTCACGCAGCTTTCACTTTTTGAAGGTCTTGGTGATGTCTTGGACCGCTTTTACTTGGATTTATCTCAGTCTCAGATAAAGACCGAACAGATTTTGTCACAATGTAATGTAAACAAGTTTAAAGTGTGTGTGACGGACTGCAGAAGGAAGAATAAGAGTGAATGGTTGGATGTCAATGAATTTGTTTATATAGATAAAGTTATAGAAATGCATTTTATACTGCTTTTTGTATGTTTTGTTTTTAATCCCCGTTTTTTTAATGATAACATCAGCCTGCCCAGGGAGTACAGGACGAAATTAGCACTAGTGCTACAACCTGGCACACTACATCTCTCCCTTTTAAGGTTAATGTATATTGTGCATTGTCCCTGTTTTAATTAATTAATTAATAAAAAAAAAAAGATGCAACCTAAAGACTTATCAAGACAATAATTGTAGGGATGGCACTAAATTGCCTGTACATTGTCAGTTTTTTGTCAACATCATAACTGTGATTTGGAAAAAAAACTATTAAATGCTCAAAAAGTAATAAAGTTGATATGTGCAGTGGAAAATAAAACCATATGCAATTTTCTTTCTGGTTTGTAAAATTGTATTGAAAGGATATCTTTCAGACAGTGTTCTCAGCCTTAATACTGTAAGTACTTACATGTACAGTGGGATTTGCCCTGATCTTGGACATCCACTGCAGCTGAAAACAAGCCATAACACTTATTACTTTTAAGAGCTTTATTAATTTTACCGCTCATAAAAAGATAAGAGTATAAGCATTGGAAACTTACAATGATATGGGTTTCCTGGCGTCATTCCTGGATCGAAGCTGTTGCCGATTCCATTCAGCTCCAACAGACTTGGAAAAGGAAAGCAGCAGTTTTTATTTAGCAAAATTTATTAGATAACTGCATGAATAAAACTAGAAGGACAGTCAAAGAGGGAAGACCTTTACTCCGGCCATTAGTCCACTCATTCTCTTATTAAACCAGAATCAAATTCACAAATTATAACTTACATTTTACTCTTTTTTTTTTGTCAATTGGTACAACTGATTAGTGTCACCACCAGGTAACAAAGGTCAATGAGGAAACCGTTCACTATGTACATAAAAGAAACTAACTATAAATGCTGTATTTGAAAGAAAACATCGATGAAACATCACCATGTATGAAGACCTGCCGAAAAAGAATAGAAATAATCTGATCCGACCAGTGGTTCAGCTCAGAAGGTAAAAGCTAAAGCAGCTTCAGGTTTTTGTCAAACATCTATCAGCTCTTCATTCGACAGCTCAGGTAATAGTTTATTGTTCGAACTATAACATCTACACTTGATTTCTAACATGAGGATGGTGAGGATCCAGCTCTTGGATGGAAACAGATCAATTTGCATTTTCTACAGTCAGTTCTCTGATAATTTGCAAGAATTTGCAAAACTTTTGGAAAGAAACGTGCTACAGCAAAAACCAATCCCACCTTCTGCTCTTTTTTTATGGATCTCCACTTAACTTTAACGCTTTCAGTATTCCAGACCTGTCAATCACACCCCACCTGTGCCCTTGATGTGATTTGAGATCTAATTAACAAACGAAAAACTTGAAGCTGGACCAGATAATTTACTAAAGGTTCCAAAAACTAAAATAAATTAACAGATGAGCCAAGAACAAGTGCTTGGCTTAGCATTTTTAGAGAGAAAGCCAATCAAAGTCTATGGCAGCCGGGCCTTTTGTGTAACAGCATCTAGTGGCTGTCTGCGGTATTACAGCTCTTGGACACTTCCACTATGGCCTCATTTTGGGGACGAGGTCCTTGCTTCTTGGTCTTCATACACTCTAAACACCTTATAAATTACTGTTATTTCAGTTTTACGGTGATAAAGTTAACTGATTTATCATATTATACCATCATCAGTGTGATACTAGACTGTATATAATTCTGGATGAAGTAACTGAGGGATATGACTTGTCATTTTGAGGGCAGTAATTTGTGATTTGGCCATCATGATGTTTTTGGAGATGGACCTGACTATAACTGGGGCATAAGGGGGGTAAACACCAATGCTCGCTTACTGACTCTGTAAAATAGTTAATGTAGTGGAAGTGATTAAGTATAACTACTGTAGAAACTACATGAATGGACTTGTCGCTCAAAATCCAACACAGCAGATAACAGCGCCCTCTATTTGACATGAGATCCTGGGGAAAAAAAAAAATCAGCCTAAAATAATATGTGAGCCCGGGATTTCTGGAGCACCATCTAGTAGTATTCAGTGGTATTACAGCTCTGAGACACAGTGGCGGGAAAAAATTATTAGACCACCCCTCATTTTCTTCAATTTCTTGTTCATTCTAATGCCTGGTCCAACGAAAAGTACATTTGTTTGGACAAATATAATGATTACAACAAAAATAGTTCATAGTAGTTGAATTTCAGAGCTGATATCTATCCATTTTCCATGTTTTTTGATAATAACCCAAATCACTTCAGTTCTGCCCTCAATATCTATGTCATTGTACTGACAAAAACAGTGCTTTTGTTCATTCCATGTTTTCTTTTCTGTCTGTTTTAGTCTCATGATACACACAGGAGTTAGGACTGGATTGCATAACCATTGTTTTTGATGACTTTGCATGATCTAATAATTTTTTCCGCGACTGTACTTCCACACTGGCTTCATTTTGGAGATGAGGTTCTTGCTCTCTACACTCTGGTCTCAGTCGTGACTTGGTTTTGATTTAGGTCTTACTCACAACATTACTATAGCCCCAAATGAATTATTTAGAACCCATTAATTATTGGAAAATAATATCAAACCCATAAATCTAATAGTTCTGCAAAATTCTTCATAAGAACTGTTGGAAAAATGCCAGGATGCTGAAAGAAACTAGTGAAAAAAACTCCCATCCTCTGCTCTTTTTTATGGATCTGCTCTTAAATTTAATGCAACCAGTACTCCATTTTGTCCTCTCGTATAACCCCATAAACTTTGCTAACAGTTTTATGTTTGTTTCAGGTTGACAAATCAATTTCAAGAAATAATAGCCAACAGTGTGTTATCTTGTCTCCCAAAATGACCCCATGACACTTTGTGATGCAGCCTCAAGCCCCATGTTTACTGAAGTCATATGAATGTAGATCTATGTAAAACAGTGTCATTACACGCACGTTTATCTCCAACATTCTCCTCTATCCTCCCGACCCGTGCCAGTTATTTCAGACCACATCAGCTTCCTACAACACCTGTTCTGCTGAAAATCCCCAAAACAAAAAGTGCATTTGGTCTGTCATTATTTCAATCTGCTGCAGCTTAGAGATTTGAATGAGCTTCAAAATCACTAAAAATGGGCAATTTTATGTCTTTTATGTCTGAGTCAGCTTTGGAATTTTCTATTATGGGCATTCTGACTGATTCGTGCAGGTGTTTCTCGACTGGCTAATGTTTCCCCTGACCTTAGTCTGTTTCATACAGTTATTTCATGAATGTTACTTGTTCTTGCAGCTTCTGTCTCATTCCCCACCATATGTTCACTATCCTTGTTCTTTGCATTGTCTACAAGCTATTTGCATGTTGTTTTTTGCTTACGTGCAAGACTTTTCAATAATTCTTCTTATCACATGTAATACTTGTGGTTGTGTTGGAAATCCTTGAACATGAACTGTTTCTTTTAACCCTTCCCCATTCTCTAAACAGTCTTTTCCAGGTTCCCCCTGTCAATTTAATAATTTGCCTGGTTAAAACACTGCAAAAATACAAATCTCACCAAGTATATTTTTCTTATTTCTCATCCAAATATCTCGTTACACTTAAAATAAGACATAATCCCCTAAAGAGTAATTTTTCACTGAGATATAAGAACTTACTATTAGACAATAGATCTTGAAAATCTTATTTCAACAAATCTTACCAAGATAATTTTCACTTGTTCCATTGGCAGATTTTTTTGTTTAATTCAAGCAAAAACTCTGCCAATGGAACAAGTGAAAATTATTCATTATAAATTTTCAGTCAGAACATTATAAAAGAGAGGTTAGAAGTCAAGAAACAGCTTATACAACTACCTCCTCTTAAATTTAAGAAAAAAAAATCATAGGAACAAATCAAAATACACGTATCAATAAAACATAAGAAAGCAAAAAACAATTAACTTAGATGGATAGGATCTGATGTTTACAAATTTAGATACAATACAGGGAAAATATGAGACAATATACATTTTCACTATTTTCAGACATTTTTTAATAATGTTGACTGAAGTGGGGGGAGCAGATTGTCCTGAAAAGATGGTGCTCGACTCATCCATCCCACACATACACTGATATTCACAAATCAGTGCACAAATTCAATATGAGCCTGATGTCTTTCCACAGTTTCAGCATTCATTTGCACTGTTTTGGCCACTTTAGATCACTATGCTAACTTTTACACCTGTGTAATACTTTGTTTTTCCAAAACCCTCATTTGTATATATATATATATTTCTTATCTTGCATTTTGCATATATTCTGTAAAATATCCTCACATCATAATCAAGACTGAATATATAATTTTATTGTGTTCAAATTCTATGTATATAGTAACTACAGTTTTACAGTTTTATTTTCACCCTTTGCTGTGTTTTAACATTTTGCTATCTCATCTCATCTCACCTCATCTCACCTCAGTGAATAGTGATTAACAGGTGAAAGTCTTTTAGAGTATCATGTGGAATAAATGTGAATATATGAAGAAAATTTCAAAATCTTCTGTTAGGTCATGAGTTAAATGAACATGTTTATACATGAAGACAAAGTCTGGTAAATATTAACATTAAAAACTGACCAAATTTGTACTATTCTGAAAAGAGGAGCAGATTAATCACACTTCTCATTGTTCTCAAAAATATCTTTCTTATCAGGAAAATCTTCTAGAGATAAGTGGGATAAGTTGCAGCCGAGACACTATTACAGTAGATAATATAGTGATAAATTAAACTGTAATAAAAAGTCAGTGTACAGGAATGATTAACCAGTGAAGCATGAACAAAGCATCATGAGCCAAGGACAAACCCCTTAAATTTAGGAGCAGATCCATAAAACTGGGGTTGTTTTTCACTCTATTTTACACTGAAGAGCCCCCGGCTGAAAACTCAGAATGGTAACAGTTCAATTAAAATAAATAAAGAAATAAGCTAATTAGTGGCATGAAACTGACAAAAAGGAGGAAAGAGGAAGTTACTGTGCAGAAAATTCAATGACATTGATTTTTATCTTAAGCTAAGAAATATCTTTCTTTCCAGTGTGGACATATTATTCCTGCAGTGTCATATTTCCTATTTTTCAGCTTTTGAATCTAGTAAAAAATTATAGTTTCCTTCTGTCAGTTGTGTGAAAAAGTTCCAGTGGGAAAGAGACATGAAGTGAGCTGCAGCCTTGGCTGTGATTTTCATTGTTTGTCTTCAATGACTCACCTGCCACAGCTGAGGTCTGCTATTGTACCTCCTCGAAGAAGGTCGCTCCGTTACTGGGTCGGCCATTTTCTCCAGGGATGTCGTCTGTGCCTTCAAGCGTCGTGGTAACTTTGCATCCCAACCAACTTCCTCGAAACTCCTACAAACCAACAGGGAATTAGGGCCATTATACATCCCAAACAAAGCCCTCCAATGTCATCGATTCCCAAACGTTATTTGCTTTAATTTGAATCCTTAAGCAGCCTCCTCCGTTGCTGCTCAAAGTGTATTAGACAGCCTATTAACTGGGGAACCAACTCATTCCAGAGGGTTTTAAGCAAAGCTACAGTTCATCTGCATGATTTTATGGAGCAGCAGTTACCACAACAGGAGTCCCTGTTCTCTGACGGAGCACAAAATCCAATCTATTCATTGTCAGTAAGGCTCAAAATGACTGTCACCTGCACATGATGGATGATGAGCGAAAGTGGGCCAAGTGTGTTCTGACCTCTGAGTTGCAGAAGTGAATCTGAAGCGTTGAACTGCCAGCGCATTGTCTGTCCACAGCCTCGAATCAGGAGAAAATCCATCCTTAAAGACATTCAAGCTTTCATCATATATCAGTTGTAAAATTGATTTGAAGATCTAAAATCCTTGATGTTTTTTACACTCCTGAGGAAAATGTATTTTGAAACCTTGTGTGGACTTAAGTAACGATAACAATCTTCATTTATGGCGCTTTTTTCAACCTCAGCTTTCTAATGTGCTTCACAAAGGCAACAAATTTTAACAGAGAAGTCATAAAATCACCAGGTTCTAAAAGAAAACACAAGATAATAGGCTATATTATCGCTCTCATCTGCAAGATAAAAAATCAATTTGGTGTGTAAAACCGGTAAAGTGTAAGAAAAGGAAAACATTTTATGGAAATAACAGAGTGTTCAAAGGAAATCAGGAAAGGCTCTGCTGTAAAGAAGGGACTTAAAGGAGGTCAGTGACTCAGACTAAGACGACCTGATTTCCAAAGGCAGGTCGTTCCAGAGCCTCAGGGCCCGACTACAACGCTCTGTCCACTTTCAGCTGAGCCTCTGGACCAGACAAAAGAGCTCCACGGAGGACGGACAGAGGGCACGGACAGCCCTTCAGAAAGTAAGGAGCAGAATCTTAAAAACCAGTCAGGGTTAGGAGATCCAAACAGGTGTGACGTGATTACATTCGCTAGTTCTGGTTAAAGCTCTGTGCAATATGGAGTCCATCAATGGAGCAAAATACAGAGAAGTTAAAGTGCTCATTGTGCAGTGAAATGGTTCCTGTCAGAGTTTTATATAAGGTGTTTTAGAATAATTTTAACCCATAAAGCCCCAAACAGCCACCGGTGGCACAAACCATCTACTGATCTAAACTTTTTAATACCTGTTGATCCACTAATCCTATCAATACATGTAAATAATTCAGGTAAAATTTATTTGATATATTCCCTAGCCCTGTTTGTTTTTTAACTAATCCAAAAGAGGAAATTAGCTTAAGAGGGAGGGAAATTTCATCTTCTAGAAAAATGGTTCACCAGTAAAACCCATGGAGTTTGACAAATGACACTGGATGGAGATGCTGGTTTTTATGTTCTGTATTACTGAGAAAAAAAAGTCCCATACCCATAAGCAATGACGAAATGAAAAGAATTCTATTAATATCCTCAAAAAAATAAACTGACAAAGGCTCAAAACACATAACAGTAAAATTAAAATAGATGTTTAATTCAGTATTTTGGTACAAAATTTCTTAGTTTTCAAATTAAAAAAAAAAAAAATATATATATATATTTTAGTGTTTTTTGTTAAAACAGAATCATAATGTAAAAATAAATAGAAAGTGTTGATTTATTGGTGTGTGTTATGAGATGTTTTCATTCATCTGATTTGTTGTGTTTCTATAAGCCATCTTAAATCATTTATTGCTTCTTCATAAACTTCAGTAAATCAGCATATCCCATTTATCTTTTTTATGTTTTGAGGCTTTCACTGGTGACCCTGAATATAAATCTGCACAGGTGTCGGCTCCTATTACGTCCTTAAAACTGTTTGTGAGCTCCGAAAAACAGGTTTATTTTGGAGACATAGTGATATGGACAAAAAAACGATGTAGTGGAGTTATTCTACTATTGTACACCTAAGTAAGTACACAATGACATGTTCAATATTAGATGGACATCCACTTGGGAAGCTGGAGTATGTATAAAATGTAGTTTTCTTTTTTTTTCTCATTTATAATTTAGTTAATTGGTTAGATTTAAAAGATGATGGTGTGGGATCACAAACTTTCATATCTACCTCACAGATAAATTCAGTTTAACATTTGTAGTTTGGAGCTGCACAATATATCGTTTGAGCATCGTTATCGCGATGTACGTGTGCACAACAGGCACATCGCAGATCCTGCAATGTAGGAGGCAAATGAACTCAACGTGTTCTCATCTCATTTCAAGGGAACCTGACACACACTGTGCGCAGCGATCCACCAATCACATTCGTTCTTTTTTTTTACGTATATTTTTGATTGTTTCATTTTTGAGATTTTACAACACAAACATTTAGAACACAGTGTCAGTTGTCGTCCTGTATATTGTCCACTTTTTCCATTGATCTTCGCACGTCACTTGCTGTAGTCTTATGATACAAGTAAGTCTCTCCATGTTGTGAATTTCTTCCACAATGTCTCTCCAATTATTTAAGGTAGGGGGGTCCTCTTTACACCATTTTCATGTGATTGCTTTTTTAGACGCTACCAAGAGGATTTTAATCAAATATTTATCCTTACTTGGTATGTCTTTTCCTGTTAAATGTATTTTATTTATTTATTTGACCTTTATTTTACCAGGTAAAGTCAATTGAGAACAGCTTCTCATTTACTATGACCCAAATATAGCACAGAACATGTCCTTGGTAGTTTGTATCCTGATGTTTTCCAAATTCTTGGCTGATATTATTCCACTATTGGGATAATTTTGTGCCCTGCCAAAAAACATGCGCATGACCCACATCCTACTCACCGCATCACAATTGTTCTTAATCAGTTTGCCGAAGCAGACCACGCCCTTGCACACAGAGTGAGTCGCTGATAACAACATTGAAAAATGAGCAACGAACAAGAGAAAATCACCAAAAATGAAGACTTGGAGACAAAATGAAAAACGTCAGTTATCTGGAATTATTTCGGCTACAGGAAGGATGAAACTGAAACACGTGTTCTGTGTTGACGGTGCCTTGCTCCTGTGGCCACGTTGAGAGGAAACACAACTAATTTGTCTGAACTTTTATGTCGGCACCACACAGCTGTTATATCCTCCTGAGTATTTTTTCATATAGCAATATATATCGCAATGTTAAAAAAAAAATCGCAATGTCAGTTTTTTCCAATATCATGCAGCCCTAGTGTAGTTTGTGTCTTTTTCTTTTTAACATCTCATATGTGTCTTTTGATACTGAACCTAAATCTTGTTCGAGCCTTTCGGACCGATAATGTCGACAAGTTTAAATAGATGCATGGTTTTCACTGGACAGGAAGAGGATCAAAATGATGTAAAATCATCTAAATCTATTAGAGAAATGTAGAGGAGTAAGAAGTATAATATTTGTCTCTAAGGTGCAGTGGAGTCCAAGTATAAAGCTGCATCTGTATATAAAATAACTACATTACTTGCTTAAATGTTACCTGATGAAAAAGTAAGCCAACATGACGAAGGCCTGTAAAATGGTTTCTGTATTTAACAGTAAGCATGGATCTGGGCTTTTAATTTCTCAGACAATAAAAACATCAACACACAGGCTTTATAGCATGTTGCTGAATGCCTAAACTGCTGGAAAACGCCCAAAATGCTTTGCAACAGACTTGATATGATCCAACAGGGAGCCAGCAGATGGCAGGATTTGTTCTGTTATTTTATGGGATGAAATGACACGGATCTGTGTTTGTCTGACTTTAGCTGAAGATGGGCTTTAGTAATCACTACAGTAGAACCTATCTTACATGTACAAGCGCTTGTTCTCGGTTTAAGTAGGGCATTAATTTGGATCGTGAAGATATTTCCAATGATGTCTCATACTTGTAGGCTACACATAAGAGTATATCTGCACAGAACATAAATGCATCCCAATTAAAATCCCTGTTCTTTTTCTGTAAATGAATATATCAAGGCGTGACAAGGATTGCAAGTGTCTAATTTGCAACAGAATGGAAATGAGATAATACAAATTGACAGGGTGTTGTCTTAAAACAGATTTTCTTAAGTGAATCTGAATGAGTTAATCAGACACTCTAATGCATCGTTGGATCAAGCATTTTGTTTCCCACATCTCAAGACAGGCACAGAGCTAAAACACAAGCATTAATTAGGCCTCTCTTCACTAACCAACACATTATAGTCTACATACCAAGTGCTGTAAAGCTGCTTCATAATGCATGTGACGGTAATTATGATTTCTTCAATTATCAGATTGAGAAATAAAACAATAAAACATGATTATGGTCTCAAAGTGAACACCTGCCCACATAATAGCAGGCTAGAATAATGTGAAATAAAAGGAGGGATGTGTTATCAGCTGCTTTTTTGTTATATAGTATATTATGTTTTGCTGTGTATCATAGTGGCGTTATTTATTCTCATTTTAAGTGATCTGATCAAATTAATGACCACCATTTTTTTCAAAACCCAAGAGTTTTACAGCAGCCAAGATTGAAAATATCTATCTTGCTAATACTTATGTGCTCAGGGAGTTAAACAGGAGAAAAGAGGAGAAATATAAACAAAAATTATGTCTGAATTAATGTACATGAATGGGAAAGGCAACGCAGTGATCACTCACCTGCACTGCAGCATGTTTGTCAGGAATACTGCCGTGCTCCATCGGTGTCCTCGCCTGGTGGGGATGAATCTGAACAGAACTGGTTGAACCTTGGTGGAACAGAGCAGATACAAAGGCTCTGGGTTACAGGAAATAATGATGACTAATGTAACTGGATGCTTCTATGAAACTGGTTCCTAAAAACAGGACTTGTTCCATTGGCAGATTTTTTTGCTTGAATTAAGCAAAAAAAAAATCTGCCAATGGAACAAGTGAAAACTATCTTGGTAAGATTTCTTGAAATAAGATTTTCCAGATCTATTGTCTAAA
>JAPQRP010000009.1:6305999-6319594 GCA_037367295.1 Apogon hyalosoma | reverse complement strand
AAACCACTTGTATCGTACCTTCATTGGATCTTGATAAATTAATCCAAATTATTTTATTTTATTTTATTTTTTTATTTTTTTTTTTTTTGTATGTCGGCATCAACGGGAACGTCCACAAACGTCACATCCGGTTACAGCCAAGGGGTTAAAACAAATCGGTCTCCGCCGTTAGCCATAATGTTGAAGAGATGCTGTGTGCCCTTTTTTGCCTCAAATAAATAAATAAATAAATAAAAATCACTAATTAAAATTTCACATTTTACCAAATAATAAACCGGAACCACAAAGGGGGGCAAAATGGCTTCAAACTATCAGAAGAGAGGACGAGTCTGGAAGATTATGGGACCCAACAACAAAACGTGTATGTCTGCAGTCGGCACTTCATTACAGGTCAGTTTAATGTATGTCATGGTGCCAGAAATATTAGATTAATTGTTTAAATGCAAGTGAACTTTGTACTACATTTTAATTTTGTAGATTTCCTCGCAACATGTACAAAAGTACACATTCAGTACCTAAGTAGAAGGACAGATACTTATTTGTGTACAAAAATCTGGTAAAAGTATAAGTACTGATTAAAGTTCTTTACTGAGTACGAATATATGGCTCTGAAACGTACTCCGAGCAAAAAAATAAAATATAGCCCTCTGAAGGACATTTCTATTGCCTGTTTCTGTGCAAAGCTAAACAAAAACCAATGATGAGCAATGATGATTGATCAATTTATTGCCAACTTTTGAATCAGTCACCAACTGTTTTGATGTTTATTTTATGTTTAATCCATCATATCTATAGCAAAAGTGATGTAGTCCCGTACCAGGTGACTGGGTTAAGTAGCTGAAGATGTCTGGAAATGACACTTCAGGCCACTGAGTCGGATCATTCCAGTCTTTTAAAACGTATGGACAACAATGCAACCCCAGTGGATTTAATTTTTTAATATGTCGATCCTTGTCAACAGGCAATAGCGACTCAAAGTATGTCTTGACAGATTGTTAGCGTTAGCAAAACAAGCATAAATTCTGCATTTTTACAGTATTGCAGACGGGGGGAAGGATTGTTTTCCCCCTCAGATTTCCCTGCTCCTAGCTGTGACGTCATTACCAGCTGTTAAGAGACCACACACTGAGCCTGATCAGTTGTAATGGTGTGTTATTTTTTTCATTTTCCAAGTCATCGTATTTGTGTATCGTTGTTTGTTTTTACCTCCCATCTTTGTGTCTTTTCTCTCTTGTAATTTGTCTCACCTGTGTCTCATTGATGATCAGCCATGCTTTTGTTCCTCAGTAGTTTTCCGTCTTCTTAGACACTCCTGCTCACACCTGTTTCTCTCCTTCGATCCTGCTTCCATCCGTTCTCACTTGTTTCTCGTTCAGTATTCAGTAACCTACAATATTTACCACTCACCTTCACCCTGTTCTGTAGATCACCATGTTTTGTGTCCTACCTGTAACCCTTGCATTCCTTGTGGGTCTTTCTTTGCTTGATTAATTTTTTTGCTCTGTTAGTCTGTATGTGGGCCCTCCCTTTTCTATAACCATACTTACGACAGTTATGTTGTGTTTGCCCTACTACACAAACAAGAAAAAATACTGGAATGACCAACATTAGACATTAGAAACCCTTCACTGTCATTGTATTCAAAAGGTACGAGATTCATGCCATGTATACACGTAGCCAGGTATCAAGGGAGAAACAGGATGTTTTCTCATGCCTTTCTGCCTTTAATCCACATGAAAACTCTGGCCCAAGTGGACATTTTGGAAAGTTCTGTTTTTGTGTTTGTGTGTTTACAAGGGGAAATGGAATTTTAGGTCCTAAATGTCACAGAATGCAACAAAAAAATCCTAACCCTAACACCATGATGGCTCTCAGAGGCGTATTAATGCAGGTTTGTGTAGATGGCAACTTTTCTGCAAACGACCTGGTGTGATGATGGCTATGTGTGCACATGGCCTCAATGCAACCTCCAAAGAGGAGCTGCAACAAAAAACACACATATATTCCAGGCATTCATCCAGCTATAGTCCACAAGCATTTGCACAACTGAAAAATCCACACAATCCATACACATCCAGCTCGTTAAAAAGAAAACACACAGGAACAAAACAGTGGATAGTACAGTAAAAACCAGATATAAATGTATAAAAAATATTGCACATGTAACGGATGAAAAAAAAATATAGTCATTTGGAACATTTACTGCATGTGTGTTTAAGGGGCTGATTTTTTTGTGGGTAGAAACTAGGGCTGCATAATATTGGAAAAACTGACATTGTGATTTTTTTTAACCCTGCAATATATATATATTGAGATATGAAAAAATACTCAGGAGGATATAACAGCTGTGTGGTGCCGACAGAAATGGTCAAACAAATTAGTTGTGTTACATCTCGTTGTGGCGACAGGTGGAAGGCACTATCAACACAGAGTTTCAGTTTCATCCTTCTGTAGCCGATATAATTCCAGATAACTGACATTGCTTTTCTTTTTGGCACCAAGTCTTCGTTTTTGGTGATTTTCTCTTGTTCATTGTTAATTTTTTTAATGTTGTCACCAGTGACTCACTCCATGTGCAGGGGCGTGGTCTGCTTCGGCAAACTAGTTAAGAACGACCTGGGTTGAAATTAGGTGAAAACACATTGAGTTCATTTGCCTCTTGCATTGCAGGACCTGCGATGTGACTATTGCGCGCACGTACATCATTATGACGATGCTCAAATGATATATTGTGCAGCTCTAGTAGAAACTGTTTTGTGTCTGTTTGTTCACGATCACATACGGTATGATTTCACTGTAAAGGTTTACCTACAAGGAATTACACACATGGGTGTATCATAGTGAAACCTCTTTGCATTAAAATGTCCAAAACGGCCTGGCTGATATGAACATACTGTGTTTAGCTGATTTCTCCATTTACATTATGTAAAACGTTTTCAACAGTATTAAGAGAAAGTTGTAATTGTATTCAATTTTACAGCTTTGTTTCTCAGTTGCCTGTGTCATATCCAATTTATTAACATTAATATTTAATGTTACTTGAGGCTATTTCATAGAATAAAACAGACTTAATGGAAATGTGCACTCCTACATGTTGTGTTAAAGTTGAATACACTTCTGTGCCTGTTGGAAAGATTTTCATTGACAGCAGCGGTAAAAACTCCCACAGTTCCACTCAACTTTATATCATCATTAATATCTATTGATAGACAACATACTGTGCAGTTCATAGCCAGATTGCGTTCTGCATATTTATATAGATATACAGTATAGCACAGTCTGCAGTCAGTAGGAATGTCTTTCCTGCTTTTTCTTAGATTTTGGCCATTTTCTGTACTTTTTAAAGGGATATTTGTGGGGACTAATTGAAGGTCAAAGGATAGGAATGTTTGGTTTTTTTTAGAGTGTAAAGCCCAATTATGTAAATTTGAGCGTCACAATATTGGGCTACATAAATAAATAACTGACTTGCCTTGAAGCTGGAATAGGACCAAAGTGCAGACTCAGATGTTACCAGGCAGGTTTAGGTGAATTTAAAAGTTGAAAGAACAAAGAATTACAGACGTTCAGGTGTAAAATGCAGAAGTCTAGGGAATACCAAACAATGAAAAACATCAGAGGGAGAATATAAAGGATGGAAGGACTTGAATTTAAGGCTGACAAAAAACATTATGATCTGGAAAAGACAAACGGGAGATGGATTTAACAAAGGAATAAACTTCTCCACATGTCGCTGAGAGCAGTGATGGCTCTGTTCCATGTTGTTACCCCAGGATATAATCCCATTGAAGCAGTGAGCGCAGTTCCAAGGTGTGACAGTGAAATGAAATGCAGCCATTTTTAATTACACCAATTATATCTGTTTTTAGCCTCATGTCAATGCTGTGGAAAAATGGAGCTGGGTAGAAGAGGGTCATGATACGAGAACCTTTAACTAGGAAACTGAGATGTCAAGAGCCTAAGATGAATGCAGATGAACAGAAACTGCATTTTAATACCGATAAATAAGTCATAATTAGTCAGTCAGGGCTGGTGTGTTTGTAACTATTTATTTAAACCTGTTTGTAACTCTTTAAAAATAACTATGTTAAGCACTTAATCACACACAAATGCATATTGCAACCCAGTCATCAGAAAAAAATGCTGTCATTGTATATTTCTGCAAACCAAGGATACATATTATTACTATGTAACTTGTCATTGAAAGAACCACTGCTTTTTTCTTTTCCTCAACAGACAGGAAGGATGTAGAGTGTAGAGTTTGCATTCCAATATCTGAGGGATTTCAGTTTTGGGAATTAAAAATGCTTGTCATATCCTTGGGTTGTCTGTTTATATGTGCGTACTTGGGATTCTTGTGAACACAAAATCTTATCGATAACTGTTTGACAGTGTTTCTTCAAATTTGGTGCAAATATTCAAAGTGAATCTCAGGGATAAAGGTGACTGTGACCGTGTCTGTCCAGGTATATGACTGCAGCATCTCAGGAATGCTTTGTCTTACATCCAAAAGCTCTACAAATGACTTTATGATCCATTATTCATCTCTGTGCTCCTGCAAAAATGCATGTGTTTGAGTAGTCATACATGTCAATATGATGAGAACGTGCATTTTCTGAACATTTGATGAACAGTTTCTTTCCCTGGCCAATACGGACACTTAACAAACAATAATGCACTATACTTTGCTGCTACCTCCCTCCTAATGTGCAATATATCTATTTATTCACATAATTACCACCATTAAACTCTTACTATACAGGGTTATGCATAAAGAATGAAGCGATTTCATTACGCAATATTTTAATAAGGAAAAGCAATAGAAAACTCCAGCCAAGTCACAAGTATTCCGCTCACAATCAACTTTTATTTCCTGTCTCACAAGTGTTTAATGTGGCCACCACCTGCAGCACGAACAACATCAATGCGATAAGAGAATTCCTCCCAGACGTGTATCGGCATATCACGATCCACTGAGTTGATCGCTGTTGTTATGCGATGTTTAAGGTCATCGAGGTCAGCCGTTCAAAACTTAGAAAACTCCTTTTTCAAATGGTCACTGACTCATTCTGTGACGATACTTGAGAACTGAAGCAATGCGTCATGAAATCGAGTTCATTCTTTTTGAATAACCCTGTACTGTGTCTACGTCTGCCTTATTGTCTAGCCACTTTTTTTTTTGGTCTTAGATACTTTCATTGTCTTAGCTGCCTTTACTTGTTTTAGCTTAGTCTTAGCTGCTTTTATTTGTGTTTTGCTACCACTAATTTGGGTATAGTATATGTTCTCTTTTGTGTTAAGCTTGATTGCACTGATCTGAATTTTGTCATGTTGATCCCTTGTGCTAACTTGATGACAATAAAGCTTCTATTCTATTTCTCAACTTCTTTCAAAGTCCACACAACATCTGGACAGACATACAGCACGTAAAATCCTGTTTCAAGGCAGTAATTCCAATTTTGTATTAAATGATGCTCTTATACCCATGCCTAATTAACAAAGTCCTGCTGTGAGCTGCTAGAATGCTGATATACACATGCAGAAATGTTGATAAGACGGGACAATTTTTGTTCCAAAATACGATTGTCTAGGAAGGGAAGTGTGAAATGCCACCCATTTTGCTTCAGAAACTTTGAGATTACAGGTATTTGTGGTTCAAATGGGCCAACAGCACAGGAAAATGCTCTGATAATGCTCTTGCACCTCTTGTTTAGATCAGTTGAACTTGTAGAGATAGTTTTAAAGCACAGGAGAATAGATACAAATGAGAAACAAACCAAAAAAGAAACATGCAAGCAGTCGATAAAACAAACACTTTATACTTGTTACATGTCTGACTTCCTGCGTCAGATGGTGATACGCAGGATACTACACCTCTGATTTTCAATTACGAAATAAGACGATGCATTAGGCGTAGAAACAGTAAGGGTAATGGACTTTCTCTGTTACTCAGAAAGATGGACTTACCCCCAGAGACCTTGGTTTCTATTATTAAACCTCTACCACCTGGGCTGTTTTCCATTCCCTCTAACCAAAGTGAAATTACCTGCTTTTGAAACATAGTAAAGAAGCCGTAGAGTGGTTCAAGAGTTTGAGCTGCCATTTCCTGCCTGTCAGGTTCTAGCTTTTTATGTAGAGCAGAAAAAAACAAAACAAAAACAAACTCTTGAGGGCTGTTTGTATTGAGGTTTGATGCTCTTATGGCTGTCTTGCAAAATATCCCAAGGGATGTTGGAGCTGTATACAAGCTGGTGGCTAATACATTCACTGGGCATGTTTAGTATGTATCAAGACCTGGGTGATGAATTACCATACAAGGCCACAGAAAATAAGAACCAGGATAGCCAAGGATGAATGTGGTGTTGCAAAACAAACACTTGGTATTCTGGAAGGTTGAGACAAAAGCTGCTTCCTTTATGATAACCTAACAATCCACAATACAATCTCCAGCCTGACAGCAACTTATGCAGATGTGCATAGCTC
Organism: Apogon hyalosoma; assembly: GCA_037367295.1. Taxonomy (NCBI): domain Eukaryota; kingdom Metazoa; phylum Chordata; class Actinopteri; order Kurtiformes; family Apogonidae; genus Apogon; species Apogon hyalosoma. The sequence goes on along the minus strand of JAPQRP010000009.1, from coordinate 6,313,111 downwards.
AGAAGGGCTGTGCGGAATTGAACACCCCCCCACCCCCACCCTCCAAAAAGTGTTCAGCAAGCAGGTCACATTGGCGTAGGCTGCCTGTTGTGGATGAAATGCTGAAACGTTGTCCTCCAAGAGACTCCAAGCGTTATCACTCACCTACCTGGCCTATTACAGTCTGTGATGGACAGGACCAGATTGAACCTGCGGCAGCCTTTCCAATCCCTGTCGTTTAGTGAAAATAAGGCCTTTCTTTGGGGCTCAATTACTTCTGACCATTAGTACAAAGGCAGGTTGAGTGTTTGCTAGTGTTGACCTGTCTATTTAAACCCGGTAACAAGCATTTGATAAGTCATTATAACATGACAAAATGAAATCCATTATGTAAAAACCTTTTGTATGAAGAGACACAACACAATATGCAATACATTTGAATGTTTTCTTTTATATTCTAGTTGCACTTTTAGAGGCTCCAATGTAAGATTTTTGAGGAAACCAGTCAGAATACCACTGCAGTAGCCAGCCCTGTTAGAAATTACAGCGTAAATGAGTTTTCCCCAAGTCCCAGAGTTTTGCTTTAACTGTGATCTAAATAGAAAGAACTGTTCTGTTGCTGCCTTTACACCAGAATAAACAACACAGGTGTAATTTTAATTTCAGGAAGTTTAATTTAGCTTAAAAGTTTAAGCTGTAAAACAGTTAAATATAGTTACATGGTTTGTTTCTTCAGTATCTCAAAGTAACTGAATTAATCACATGCCAATATTTGGCCTAGAAAGCGTTTATATTTTTCATGTAAGGGCCAACAATGAATTTTCTGAGCTGAATATTGTTCATTTAACTATATGCTGAAGGTGAAGAGAGCATTTCTTTCAGTTGTTTCCATCTGTCACCAGTGTAATTCTCAAATGGATGCATCAGTCGTCATGACACTTACGGTGCCACAGTTCACATCTGGAGGGCTGGATTTTCTCTTGTTTCTGACTGAAGAATGAACAAAATAATGTATAAAAATGCAACATGTGCGTCCACTATGTGCCCTCTATGCTGACATTAAACGTGCAAATGCAGAAAGACAACTGGATGTGTTTTATGGACCTGGAAGTAGGACGTGACTTTGCAGTTTAACAGAATTGAGGAAAAACAGCTATCATGGGAATTTGTATGTCCTGATTACTGTTGGTGAGAAATGAACGCTGTCCGAGCACCAGAGTTTGTATTTGTCAGGTTTAAGTCTTTGCAGCTAAGGAGAAGTACAGTGAACATTGTCACCAAGACAGTTCCAAATATTCCAAACAGTCAGAAAGTTAGAGAAGTGAGTCATACAGTACTCCGTCGCATTATTATCTGTTCCTGGGTAGAGAAGCTCACTCACCCCGCCAGTTCACACAAAATTGTTAGAAAGATGAAAAAACAAATTGGAACTGGGCAAAGTGATAAGAAAATTCTTTGCACCCAATGTCCTTGGTACCAGTTGCATCAAACACACAGAGAGGTCACAACAATCTGATAAACTTTTCTTCAACAGCCAGTCTGTGTCTAATTAGAATTGATTAGCTTTCGCATCTTAATAACACCGAATAACACCAAAATACACTGCAAATTCATTGCATTGTCACTTTATCCACCTGTGAATAAGCTTGCACCTTTAATTACTTGCACTCTTTGCACAGAACCATAACCTGTACCATTATACCTCACTCAGACCCATTGGTTATGTCCACTTTGAATATTGTATATTTTGCAAAATTTGATAGTCCATTATAACTCTATCTTACTTTATTTTATTCTATTCTATTTTATTTTTTTCTGCATGCTTCTTACCTGCTCCATGTTCTATGTTTGCACCAAACCACTGAAAGCAAATTCCTTGTAATGTGAACCCTTGGCAATAAACATGATTCTGATTCTGATCAATGACATGTATCACGGTCACATCTTTCCATAAATGGGCCTCGCTCATCATAACACCTCAAACTGTCACTTGTCTCATTAAATGATTATTGTTCATTTTAGATCTGAATAGGTGGCGTTAGGGATAAGATCTAATGATCATAGGTCATCTCGTTTATGGAACCACCAGCTTTCACATAGTAGTTGTTTATTTAGTTTGCTGAGCCACTTTTTCCATATGAGACAGATAAGACACTGATTTTCCTCAGAAGACTTCAAAGCTGTCACATGTTTACATCCAGAGATGGGAATCTTCCGGCTTTAGTGAGAACACCTTCGGTTCTGATATATGACTATGTGAAGTTACTCTGAGAAAAGAGATAAGACCCCGTGGTCAAAACGAGGAAGTCGCTGTAGAATTATTATTCAGATTTTTATTTGATACTGACTGTGAAAATATGCAGAGGGATAAACATTTTGTGAATCTAGCTACAGAATAGTGTACGTCACCCATTATAAAATGCATGTTCAGTTTGTTCCCAGAGGCATTTTTCCACTGTTACTTGTATTTAGTCATATTGCTGAACAAATTGCATTTATAATTCTATGTTTTGTTGAGGTCTATGGTGTATTATCAGTGTGTTCGATTTTGTCACACATATCAATACAGATGCAGCTGCTGTTTTCTGACACTGTTGTCATTATTGAAATTTGTGGATAATTTCTTATGGATCTTTTCAGATAAACAGCAGGATTTGTTAAACACACCTCTTTTTTGCATAACCAAAATAGGTTGATAATCCCTGGATTGTGCCTATTTTTCAAGATGATTAAAATGGATTAATGAGAGAATCAATGTATTCCTAGGCATTATAAATTTTAAAGGTCAACATCTCTGTTTGCGTACAGCATGTAAAGGCTTTGTTAACCCCCTGGCCTTCAGTCCTATTTATTGATGGCATTAGTTAATCTGTTTTCTCAGTTGGTGCTTACTGGCTAGTTTTTCATGGTAGTCATTTGTTTTATCCAAGGCCATGCTGCAAGACTCACTGTTTAAGTGTACTGCAATGTTATTACTACAAGCTTCAATAATATGAGATAATATATTAGAAACCATACAAATGAGCTCTAGAGGGTTGTCAACAGTTTGAACAAAAAACAATTACATTTTACATTCAGTGGGTTGAACATGAGCAGAACCATCATGTCTTTTTGGCATAGTTTTTGAAGCCAGGACTTTGTGTGTTGTCTGACCCCATGTTGGCTTTTTTGGAGCTTGAAGTGATCATATTTGGACGAAAGGGCGGAGCTTTTGGAGTGCATGAGTGAGCTAATGCTAATGCTAGCTTAATGACAATGTAAAACATTTGCATAACAAAATAATCTGAAGTTCTTGTTTGTGTGATTCAACAATAACTGCAGTAAAGCTATCATTAAAAAAAATATATATATATATTCAAATAGAAGCTCTGAGTATTTTTAGAGAGACGACCCCAATTTCAAAACCTTGGAACGCTGTGTAAAATAAAAACTGAATGAAAATCTTATAAAGCCATATTTTACTCAAAATAGAGCACAGAAAATCTATCATTCAACAGCTGTGTATTATCTTCGGTGTGTTTTTAGTTTCATGTTAAATGTTTTCAGTTGTTGTAAGGTCTGGTCTGCAGACAGGCCAGTCCAGGACCAGGACGCTCTTCAGAACCAGGACCCATACTACAAAGTCATGCCGTTCTGATAGATGGAGCGTGTGGTTTAGTATTATTTTTTCTGAAATGTACAAAGCCTCCCTTGAAAAAGATGTGGTCTGGATCCTGTAGATACCTTTCAGTACTGATGGTGCCTTTCTAGATGTTGAAGCTGCACATTCTGTAGACACTAATGCAGCCCCATACCATCACAGATGCAGGATTTTGACTGGTCACTGAAAACAAGCTGGATGGTCCCTCTCCTCTTTAATCTGAAGGAAGCGGCATCCATAGTTTTTTCTTTTCACACTTGCATTGGTCTGACCACAGAGTTTTCAACATGATACCACGAATTGCTTACAGACAACATGCCACTTTTACTTGGCGTGTTATCTGTACACATTCTAAGCTTTCCACGTGTATCTTCACACTGCGTCAAATACCACACGATTAGCAGTTAGGGTTAGTGGTTACGGATCTGTAAACTGGAGATAGGGTTAGGGTTGGGTTTAGGTTTAGGGTTAGTTAGTGGTTACGGATATGTAAACCGGCGATCTTTGCGTACACTGACGCTCGATCAAATGGCATTGAATAACATGCAAAAGGATGAAAACATGTAATTATAGCACACCAAATGCCATAAGACCTGGCATGACATACAACGCGATTTCATGAGATTAGTCTGGAGTTTTTCACTTTGCCGAGTCCATTATAAATGAGCTTTGGTTCAGAGAAGACGACAGTCTTTCTGTATTATTTTCTTCTTTATGTGTTCCGACAGTGCTTTGCAGAAGTGTATCTGAGCCCATACAGTTACGTCTAGTACAGAATCATGTCTGTTTTAATGCAGTGCTTCCTGTGGGTATGAAGGTCATGGGCATCTGATGATGGTTTTTGGCCTTGTCCTTGCCACAGATTTTTCCAGACTCTCAGAATTTTTATATTATGTTGTTCACTGTTGATAAGGACATATAAGCCTTTACAGTTTTACATCGAGGAACACTATTCTGAAATTGTTCAGCTTTTGTTTGTTTGTTGTGGGCTTTTTCAGTGGATAATAATTCTGGTCCACTCTCAAATGTAATGCATCAGATGCTTGATGCCACTACTATTAAATAAAATGACTTCTTCTTTTCTCTGAACTACAGTAGAAACATGGTGGAGTCCTGCACATAGGAACAGCTCATTCTAAGGTAGTAAAAGACAATTGTTTTCATTCTTATGTGATTATACACAAATGACAACATAATTACAAACATTATATTCCATTTCTAAAAGTATATCCACTGGTTCTTTAAAGGAAATGGCCATGGAATGTTGACAGACCTATTAGAAATAAAACAGATGATGGTTGCTCATTACATAATACACCATGTTATTACATTTGAGCACAATATGGAATAATTTATTACAAAATGCAGCAAAATGTATTCCATATTGCATTTAGTGTATTACTTAAATTTTGATGAAGTGAGCATGAATTTCAGATGCAACATGTGCAGAAATTCCTAAATTTATTATGATGTTTTGGCCTTTTTGAATTCCACCAGCCAACCTACATGATAAAATGTGGCAGAATTTTATAAAAAGCCATATGATTACACAGTGTTTCTTCCCAATGTAGTGTGCCTCTACATAACATATTCTAATAGCCTGATTGTATTCTATTGAGGCTTATCTTTCATCCTGCTGATGTGCTCCCAGATGTATGATCGGGAAGACGATGAGTGTCACCCTCATCTGGAGGCAAGACGAGGCAGAAAGGTGAAATTGAAAATGTGAATGTCTCACTAATGGCAGAAGAGGAGCGCTGGAGATATAATACCAAATCTATAAAGGACAATTTCAGGCTCAGACTCCTGAGCGTCAGATGCTCAGTCATGAAGTGATTCACTCAGATTGATCAAGGGGCGTCGTAACCACATGGGAATGTTACATGTGGCTCCAAGGACGACTCACAGAACTGTCAGGAGACTTAAAGCTGGATTTAATAGATTTGAGGTGATGTGCTTAGAAATCATTTCAGAAGGTGCAAATAGAATCCTCAAAGCATTTTACCAGCATTTAGCAGCTGTCCAGTGAAATTAATGTTCAGAACAGTGGAATCTGGAGGAATAAAATTGCCAACAGTGGAGCAGAGCGCTGGAATTTACTCTATATTCTCACAGCAGAATTGAAAGGCCTGGCTGAACTGACTGAAAGAAGAATCAGAAATCTACTAATGAACCACGCGGCTGATAACAGTCCCATATTAAGCAGAAAGCCTAAACGCACTTACAGATAACAATGCTTCTTTTATTTAAAGTGATCCCAGTTAGAAGCTCAGTGCGCCTTCAGAAATTGCAATAAATGCTGCAAATGTGACATTAAATATTCATAACCTTCAGCTGTCATCTGTCTTCCTGTCGTCCTGAAGATAACTGGGCTACAAAAAACATCATCATTATTCACTTCTAATAGGAAAAGGTCTGTGAAGGTACGTCACGGCAGCATTCTGGGTAAGTGGCATTCGCGTATAGGAAGCATTCTTATCAGATAATGTAAAAATATGAAATGGTAAAATGTTCCCACATATAGAGGAACTTGGGAGGCGTTTGGGTAAACCGCACATTGAACCAGCGCTCATTTTCCGCTCTCTGAAGTTCATGGAACATTCTCAATTCTGTCAAATCATTGTCTCACAAAGCTTTTAAAACTTTTCATAAGATTGCAGCCAGATAAGGCCATTGAGTCGGGCTGAGACGCATGTGTGAGAAATCATGAAAGTAAACCTGCGCTCTTATAAGTTTTGATTGAAGTCAGATCTACACCTTCAATGAACTTTAAAGGGACCGAGCTCCAGAGGCAGTGTTGACTCGCTCGTAGCGCCGTTCCCGTTCATATATTTTGTTTTACTGCGCGGCATAATAATTTAATAAAACAATGAGAGAGAGAGGCTATTGTCATTTCAAAAGATTCAATAAGCCTTTAGAAACTTCATTCAGTGCACTGAAGGATTTTATCGAACGGCTTTTGAAGCACTTGGAAATATTCATCTCAGTATCTCCCTCAAGCGTGTAACGTGATGACATGGGTTTTTAATAAATGGTTTAAGAAACATCTTTAAAAGGGTCATATTTTGCTAAACGCACTTTTATTAGTCTTTGTGTTCATTTATTTGTGTATTTGGGGACTGTAAGATTACAAAAAGTTAGAATTTAAACCCTCCAGGGGCTGCAAAGCTATCTTTATATTCATTTTGGCAAAAATCCAGTGGATTTCTACAACCTCTTTTGAGTCCTGCTTAATTTATATATAACTTGTTACGTCACGACATTTGCACATATAAGGTCCAGACTTCCGACGAACATTTCTCTGAGTTCGACATACTTGTTTGTCAGCAGCAGCGGTTGGAGTCCATACTGAAAATATGTCCACACTTTGAGCCGACGAACCTAAAATGTTCAGTTGTTGGTTGAATGGAACAGATGACCTGGAGGGGGCGGGGCCTGAAGTGGCTCATGTGCATTTAAAGGGCCAGCGCTCCAAACCACCTTTCTGGTGTCA
>JAPQRP010000009.1:6273154-6287294 GCA_037367295.1 Apogon hyalosoma | reverse complement strand
TGTGGACGGTAAACTGACATAAAATTATACATAAAACTGTATCTGCAGTTGGACATGGGCATTAAATTTATTTAAAGTGGCTTTAAAAAGGGTTAAATTAGATTTGTTGATACCTGCAGAAACCCTGATAAATACGCCTGTGATTTTCTATACTCCTTTAAATGACCTTTGATATATATAGTCCTTGGAGTAATCATGATTTCTATTAGTTTCTCTCTAATAATCATTTCCAAAGCAGTATATACATATACAGGTCAATTTTATCAAAGGAGAAGAGGCAAACTATTTTCTATTCATTTTTCTTGATGGACATAAATATAAAAAACAATCTAATGGTCCACCAAGTTTCATGAAAACTGCTGCAGTCGTTTTTGTGTAATCCTGCTGAAAGACAGACAAATAGAAGTGGCCACATAACCTCCACGGAGTTAATCAAACCAGTGGCACAACCTGACAAAAAGGAGGAAAACACGAGTCGTAATTTGTGGTTTGTTTGTGGCTTCATAATACCTGTGGATGAATAAGAAGAACAGGCTTTCAGAGGTGACCTAAAAGCGAAGCCTGGACAGAAGAAATATCAGCCATTTATCACTGACACCAATGTATGCAGGAGCACAAGTCCTGCTTCCACTGAATGAATGACGGCAGTTTGACAGGTTCCTTACAGTCATAGAAACAGAGGAGTTAAGCCTGGCCAGAACCTTAATAGATCTGTGCCACCGCTCCCCTGCAGCTCTGAGAGAAGCCTGTCACGTAGCATGTACATGCATTTAGACTTATTTACCTCGATCCTGCCGGCTGCCTGACAAGCACGTCTCACTGCTGGAGATGCATCATTGTTGTCTGGCAACCCGGTTTGATCATTGTTTAGTGGCATGGTCGGTGCACTGCAAAGACTCGCTAATGCCCGCTAATGCAAATGCTAGCAAGTGCAAAAAAAATAAAAATTTAAAAATTTAAAAAACAGGCACACAGCATCTGCATTCGTTTATCGGGGCCTGCCCTTCAGTGCTCATAACTGAGTCTAAATTATTAATCTTCATTTTGATCTGCAGACCCAAGACCCTCATGACCCCACAGGAACATCCATCCACATTTCTACTTCCAATCAAGTCTGAACGCTTTTAGTTTGTTGGTTGTTAAATATTCAAAGCAAATTGGGATCAGTGATATTATGGTGGGTGGTTTGACCTTCAATTACAGAGTTGTAAGACAGAAAAAAACCCAAAAGAGGCTCCGCTATGTAAATTCTGTATCACACTGCTTATTGCTGTTGCAGGTGAAGCCACAGTATTACTAAATAACTTGATAGCGCATGAAATATTTAGCAGTTCTCGTCTCGCAACTAACCTGAAACCTCAAAAATAAAAACGCTTACATGTGAACATCGAGTTTGTCAAAGTCTGGAGTCGCCTGTAGTATTACATGATACCAGCGCTTAATTAATATTGGATGAAAACACAAGGCTACAAACATGAAGGAGAAAAAGAGACATTCACGTCTACATTTACATATATTAACCCATAAAGACCCAGTGTTACTTTTCTGGCAGTTCCCAAAGGAATTTTTCTCTCTATTTAAACTTTATTAAGTGATTTATCACCATTTATTATAATATTACCCTCTGAATTTATCATTTTTCACTTTAAATCATGTATTTTCCTATATTTAATTTCTCATATTAAACCATAAAGACCCAAACATACATCAGTAACTAAAAACATCTACTGATCTAAAATGTTACATAACTGTTGAGCCAGTAATCCTATCGACGCATGTAAATAATTGGTGTAAAATGCAGTTTGTCATCTTTTCACGGTCATCAGGTATGACCCATTTGGATGTTCAGAGGCTTCATAGTTACCATGGAAACACTGTCATTTTCTACAACATCGATTCACCAAAAAGCCCTGGAGTTGGATCAATGACAGTAGTTGTAGATACTTGGTTTATGTTCGGTTTGTGTTCAGTTGATGATATATTTGACTGATAAGAGTCACTTTTTCCTCAGTTTTCTCTGTTTTTGATAAAATAACCCTAAACTTTAATTTGAGCTTTTACGAACATCTACATGATCAGTAAATTAAATATAGGAAAGTGATTTTCACTTAACCCATAAAGACCCAGCACCACTTTTGTGTCAGTTCCCAAATGAATTTTTCTCTCTAGTTTGCCTTTCTTAAGTGATTTATCAGCATTTATTATAATAGTATCCTCAGTATTTTGTTTTTTCACTGTAAATCAGATATTTTCCTATATTTAATTTACTGATCATGTACATGCTCATTAAAACTCAGATTAAAGTTAAGGGTTATTATATCAGAAACAGAGAAAACTGAGGAAAAAGTGACTTTTTCAGCACTGATATTAATAGCTGAATGTAAAAACAAGCATCTCCATCCACTGTCATTGATCCAACTCCACGGGTTTTACTGGTGAGTCGATGTTATAGAAGATGACAGCGTTTCCACGGTAACTACAGAGCCTCTGAACATCCAAATGGGTCATATCTGATGACCATGAAAGGACGACAAACTTCATTTTACACCAATTATTTACATGTATTGATAGGATTAGTGGATCAACAGGCATTAAACAGTTTAGATCAGTGGATGCTTTTGGTTGCTGTTTGGATCTTTATTGGTTAAAAATGCAAAATACAGAGAATAATATTAGAATAAATGGTGAGAAATCACTTAAGAAATATTAAAAACAGAGATAAAATTCATTTGGGAACTGTCACAGAAGTAGCACTGGGCCTTTATGGGCTCAGCTGTGGGAACGCTGCATCACACTGCTTGTTGCTGTTGCAGGTGAAGCCCCAGTATTACTAAATAACTTGATAGCAAATTAATTATTTACCTGTGAATTCCACACAAGCAGTTTTCAACTCAGAACTACCCTGAAACTTCAAAAATAAAAACGCTTACATTTGAACACCGAGTTTGTTCAAGTTTGTCAAAGTCAGGAGTTGCATGTAGTATTAGCGCCAAATAATTCATTCCAAAGAAAAGAAAATTAGGTTTGATCAGAGAAGCGCGGCCTCATTTGATGATACAAGTAAATCTGTGAACATTTTATTCATTTGGAGAAAAAAAAAAAAAGAAACATCACCAAGTGTTCTTCTCAACAACAACAAAAACATAAAGGCTGAAAGTACCATTGGAGCGTTTACAGAGCACAGATCGGCATTTATTTGAAACATGAACACAGTAACAAGAGAAATACAAAAAAAAGCACTTTCAAATCAAAACACATTGGAACATCCAGAAAGATAAAAGAAATCTGGGAACAGTCACATCCACTTCAGTTTCCTACTGTTGTCTCCTTGTTGTCTCTAACTCTGCACTTGATCCATCACAGCAACATCTTTACTCGGTGTCTTAAAGCGGAGTCTAGTCTGCACTTTGGTGGTAGAGGAACGAACAGGTGTCAGAATATGAGACGACACCACGCGTCCTGACATTGAGGTTTTCACCTTCAAAGACAGCTGTGTGTGTTCTATACATTCTGTTGTTTAATTGACCTCTGGTCCAATACATTGCTTATTAAAATACAGAGCCTATAAAAAATACTTCTTTCACTAGTTCAGCATTAATGACTCCTATATTTGTAGATATTCATAAATAATTTAATACATAGATAAATAGATATTCTGTATGTGGATTATAAATCTTCATAAAAGCCGTTTTTCAGTAATACTGGAGTGACTATAAATGCTGAAATTCTGGAGGGCTGCTGTCCGACCCTGATGTCCAGTAGACTGGGTGAAAGGCTCAGAGTTTACATGCGGGTTTGGCGCTGGTGTTGCGGGCCAACGTCCCTGTGGCGGTGCCAGTCTTAGCTCCGCTGGCACTCGTTCTTGCTGCAGGTGGCTTGTCGCTCTATCTGCCATGTCCCCTCCTCGTATGTGCAGTAGCAGATTGTGCACTCATCAATCTTCACCTCGCGGCCGGCTGGTATCACTGCTGTGTCCGCGTAACAGTTTGGCCCTGTGGGTGAAAACCAGAGAATCAGGAAGGGCAAAGCCAAACACAAAATGGAACTGTTTCAGAGTGGATTTTAGCCCCCTTACAATCACTTTTCTTTCTTTTTTTACTTTGTCACTGGTGTACCCGACTAAAAACGCCTGTAGGCACTGCAAGGCCACAGCGTGAAGCCTCACTTCAAAGCAAATGCATTTTAGTTTAAGAAAAGGTGCCTTTTATCGTAACAGTGAAGATATTACAATGACAAAACCACAAGTTTATCAAGCTTTGTTAACCATTTATCAGGCAAGTGACTATTTTTGGTCATTTCTACATACGTTACAAGACAATGGCAGCAACAGTTACAACGAGGACAGTGAGGCAACCATCTCAGGTCTAATGTGGTCTACAGGGTCTGTAAGGTCTAGCTCTGCATGAGTGTATCTGCTTACCACTAAGTAATGGTACCTGGGGCGCCGCTAGCAGACGTGGGCCCCATGAAAGCTAAACGTCGTGGACCCTTAATAAAATGCAGTACGTTGTTGATTTGTCAGAGCAGAGGCTTTCAACATGTGACTCCTGCCTTCGATGCCTCTATTCTACAGCAGACCTTACACAGAAGTTTCACAACTTCTACCCTGTATCCACTGGGCCCCCTCCACTGCTCTATGGGCCCCCCAGAAATGCTGGGCCCCATGACTTGGTCAAGTGTACCCCCCTTTTACGGCACCCTAGAATGGTACTAATGTAAGGAATGATGTTCAAAGGGATAATGTGGATGACAGGTGTCTTGATCAGCACTTACGATGTTCTAATGTTCTAAAAGTGATGTTCTTTTCACTTACATGTGTTTTTCTTGTATTTGTATATATACTTGAATTTATTCATTTATTTTTTACCACTTATGAGTAAGGAACCAAATACGGTAACTTCACTGACCTTGATTTTCTACAAAACAATAAAAAAAAATTATTTCACAAAATTAATACATTCTTGTTATGTCCTCCAATAACACACTAAGGTTGAAATTTTGAATTTCAGAGTATTTCTATGAGTGAACTATACAGGGTTAAGACACAAATGGAAGGAAAACCAACATCTGACCACAACCTGTTGTTCATAATCTTATTTATTGTCACTGTGCTACTATCTTTTAATTGTTTTTATACTGCTTTTATTCTTTTACTAGCGCGGTGACCCGTGGAGATCCGTGGGTTCTAGATGTGGCAGTTTTTATCCTGTTGTGTATTCGTGCATGCTGTACCACATTTGTCCAGCAGTCACCGCCAAAGCATTCTGGGTATAGCAACGTGATTGTAAGGCTGTTGTATTCCAAAATCTCTCCCAAAATATTGGTCCTATCAAGTTGCTGTTTTCACTAGTTTGTTCTTTGACCAAAAATACAAAAGTATGACAAACTGCAGCAGTCAGCTCTGTACGGATTTTGTGTGAATCCCCAAACACACACACACACACACACACACACACAGAGGCCACTTGACTTCTATAATATAGATTATACTTTTACACTGCTTTTATCTCTGACTTCTATTTTGATTACACATTTTAATCTTTTGTACTTGCACTCTGAGAGACCGCTGCGTAATAATCCCTATGTACCTGAATGTGCACAAATGGAAAATGAAACTATCTATCCATCATATACAAAAAGACAGAATGTGGTAAAAGTATTCCAGCCCAATCTTTGCAGAGACAAAGGAATACACAGTGAGAGAGGCTTTGGTCAACAAACACAATGGCACTACAGGAAGAACTCGTTATTGTACCATCCATCACGTCTCCCAAAGGCCTCTATGAACGAAGACTTTGACAAAGCACAGACGCACGAAACAGTCGCCAAACTAAAGCATCCACAGATAACACAATAACATGATGCCAGCCCTCAATTATTGTGGGAAAACACTAGACTACAAAGATGTAGCAGAAAAAAAGATATTCACGTCTACATTTAGTTACATTAACCCATAAAGACCCAGTGCTACTTTTCAAGTCATGCTCATAGAGAAAACTCTGAACATCACCCTAGAGAAGCGAAGCCCCACCTGTTCCACTGTGCCCTATGGGACCTAAAATTGCTGAATAGAGGGAGACAAAGAATTTCTTGCACATATGACAGTATATGTGACTTTAAAAGATGACTTTACATGTCAAGACAGTTGCATTTTAAGGTAAGGTGGCAAAGTAATATCTGGTTTTGTGTTAAACAGCTGAATCGACTCAGTCTCTTGTGGCATGTGATACATATCACCAACGCTTACTCTGATCTTAACTTGTTCTTAATTACTTACTTCTTAATTACTTTTTACTGTGCTTTTATTGTTGTGTTGTAAAAGCACTTTGATCGAAAGCGCTTTGTGTGCTTCTATGAAACTGGGTTTATTTTGGTATCTGGCACTTTTCCAGCTTTTTTAGACCCAATAATAAAAAATAAATTTAGACATATTTCCCCCCAGGATGGACCTAATGATGACCTCAGATAAATGCAACAAAATTATACTCTTGCTCTGATCCATCCCATAATTAATGAATTTTTAATCAAATACTGGGTCCAAAATAGGACCCAAATATGGACAGTTCAATCTGCCTAGGTGTCAGTGCATTAGATGTGAAAACATGGCTGTAAATGCTCTTCTATAGACTCTAAATAAAGACACTGTGTTCAATGTGTCGATCCTAGTGTTTTTTTCTAATCCACACATGTGGGTTTTTCATCAATCTACGTCTCATTCCAGGTTTTGTGTGGAACCTATCGTGTCCACTTGTATTATATGCTGAGCCTGCCCATTAAAACACAAATAAATCGGGAGTGATTTTGCAACAGCGGTCATTTTTTGTGAAACACTCTGCCTTGAATAATTAGTTCAATTCCCAATAGAAAATGTACCTGTGAGAGAATAAAGAGATATTTTCAAAAATATTAGCGTGTAATTTTCATGTAATTTTGACCATGTTACATACAGATTTTTGTATTAAATATAATGTAAAATAATGTAAAAATGTGTTTTATCTGAAAAATAGTTTCTCTTTAATCTCAGTAAATATTTATTTTTCAAATAGACCCAAAGTGCTTCCAAACTTGTTTCATATTATTAGTCTACATCTGGTTTGAATTTTCAGCCCCATGTCCTGTTTTTAGGACCAGTTTCATAGACGTACCCATACATAAATAAATTTATTATTATTATTATTATTATTTTAACACCAAAGTGGCCTATAAAGCAGCATATTTTACTTGAATTTTACTTGAAACTTGATTTGTGATGGCATAATTCAAATGGAATCAAATCATTTCTTTATTTAATTGACCGCAACATAATTTTTTTTTTCTGAAATAAGGTCCTATGGGGCATGACAGGAAGAGGTGGACATCACCTCTCTGTACTTAACTATTGCTACGATAAAGAACCTTGAAATGATGAGTAACTGTCATAGTTGTCTTTTTCTCTCCATTTGGTGCTACTAGTATTATATAAACTGAACAACGCAAACACACAGTAAAGAAGAGCCATTTACTGGCATTAAGCATAGACTGTATATATGAAGAGGACAAAGCCACCTTGATGTCACTGGGTTTTTTTTTTGGACTATTGATTTGAAGCCAGAAGTTTGAGTTTTTGAGTGTCACCACATTGGTTCATGATGTCAGAAGAAGAAAAAAGCAAAGCTCCAGGAACATGAGGCATGCATGAGCTAATGCTAACGTCAAAGTCATCTGAAGATCTTGTTAATGTAGTTTATTAACCACAACTACAGTCAGGAAGAAAATCTATTTCTGTCAGTAAATAGAAGCTCCTAAAATATGATTCTGCCCCCCCCCCCACAAAAAAAAAAAAAGCCCAGTACAGCAGAAACCAGATCTTCTATTAGCCCTAAAATACTATTAATGGGCCCATAATTTCAAAATAATTCAAGCACGCACATAACACAAATGACCATCCCCCATTCCCATCAATCTATCATTATTATGCAAAATAATTACTCCAATAATTGCAATATGGTGATTGTGTATTAATCTAATATTAACTTAATGACTTGGATGCTTATGGTGTGTGTACATGAATACAGCAGAGCAAAAATCAGACCCAAGCAGATGGAAAAAAAATCCTCCTGATGTTGGTGTGGGAATGGTGTGAAAGGAGAAGAAAAGCTTGTTATTGAGGTCACCGTGGTTGGTTTTTTCTGCTGCTCTTTCAGACCAACCAAGGTCATTGTTCAATGTGTAAAATCCAGTTGGAGGGACAACACTCTCCTGAAAGTCACGTATTGTACAGCTCAAAGGATGGTCTTTCATTTAAAACTGGCAGAAAGCAGAGACTTTCTTGACGCAGGTGAACTTCGATCCTGTACGTCTGTTCCAACGAAATAGAGCTTGTACGGTTGAGCCTGTTAACTCCATTAATCATGTTAGATTTGACGAAAATAGCAGGTGCATTAATGCAGTGACTCACGTTAGACGTATTCTCCCTCATGACTAACATTTTATCTCAAGAAGCAGATGAATTAGAATGACTGTGTATGCAAAGGAAAACTAAAGCATTTAGATGTAAGTCTGTAATGATGTAGACGACATCACTGTATGTCAGGCTGGTGTTAAGTTACAGCAATTTTACAGCACTTCTGTACTCTATTAATCGAATGGATGGAGAGAGAGAGAGAGAGAGAGAGAGAGAGAGAGAGAGAGAGAGAGAGAGAGAGAGATCTCCAAATGACTGAATCATAGTACTGCAGCTAACCAGGGCAGCTGTGGCTACATATGTAGTTTACCACCACCAGAGTGAGAATGTGTGGGTTAATGAATAATGGATCTACTGTACGCATTTTGAGTATGCGTTCACTGAAAAGCACTATATAAATCTAATCTATTATTATTATTATTATTATTATTATTATTAAAAAACCCTGATCAGCTGCAGTGGACTAAACATGGGAGATAACTGTGATGTGCACACCAAACTCCATCCTCAGTTGCGAGACTGTGTAGCACCTTTATTTCCATTTCACAATGCAGAAGCTCCAATTACTTACAGACATCCGTGCAAAGATAACAAAGGCCACATATTATAGTGCAGTCTATAGCGTAGTGCAGCGGTCAACAGAAAATATCACATCCGACGTTCACCCCACTCCATGCTCAAACGCCAGCTCCAGAGACCAGGTAAGTGCAGTGACAAATAACCACACCCACAGTGACACAGCCCTCACCCAAGCACCAGTGCAGTGTACAGACACAAACCAAACCCACAAATGCAAAAAGAAATCATACGTACGGCTCCTACACATAGTACAGTATAAAAACAACAACACAGGCATTGACCATTTCATTCATCATCTATACGCTGTCAGTGTGAGCAGCTTAACGTGGCCATTCAGGCATATATGCGTGTGCAGTCACACACAACATCACAAAAAATATATAAATAAAACACACTGCTAAGTAAGTCAACAGGGACAGTATAGGCTCTTCAAACCCACTCCTACTCTGACTCATTTAGCAGCCTGATGGCAGAGGGAATAAATGAGTTTGGGTGTGTTTGTTCTCCTCTGAGGCCCATAATAACATGTCCCTGACGGCTTTGGAGTAAATCTGTCTTTAAGGACATGGTCTGCGTGGCTTCAGATTCTTCTGGCTTTCTGGACAACCTGCTTCTTCCACAAAGAAATCAAGTCCTTTAGTTGGAGCAGACTTTAATGATGCTGCAGAAACTGTATAATACATAAATGATGACTGATATTATTTATGTGTATGCTGGAGCGCCACTAGCAATTGTGGGCCCCATGAAAGCTTCATGTTGTGGGCCCTTTATAAAATTCAGTATCAATTTGTCGGAGCAGGGGGTGGGGGGCATGTACGTGGGGTAGGGGCAGCAGTTATACACGTGGGGGTGTGGTCCATAACGAACGTAACTAATGCTGGCGTGAAGCAAAAGTGAAACTTAATATGCTTTCAACGTCCGACTCCTGGCTTCTACGCCTCTATTCTACACTGTAAAAAAAAAAAAAAACCTGACAGCTGTGGTTACCAGAGCAATACTGTAAGAAATAAACTGTAATCATATCTACGGCGTAACATGTAGATTTAACATTTGAAACATGTATTTTTAACACTGGCTTTAAATGGTAAATAGACTGCACTTATATAGCGTAGTTTATACTCCTTCATGGAGCCCACAGTGCTTTCCAAAGCCTCCAGGTCCTACTGGAGCAATTTAGAGTTCAGTGTCTGGTAAGGACACTTCAACATGTGTGACATGTCAGAGCCCAGATTTGAACCACCAACCCTTCAGTCATTCAGACCTGCTCTACCAACTGAGCCACAGCCACCCATCACACGTCTGAAATGTTAAATTGTTAACTGTTTACTTTTTTAATACTTTTTTTTTTTTTAAAGTGAATAGGCTGTTATTTTAACATTGTGGTCTTGCAATTTAAACAGCACCAAACTGTTTTTCAATTTCCAGTTTTATTTTGTTAAACAATAGAAGTACGTAATTTCTACATAAAAATCTGCTTTTGTTCACATACTCTTCCTGTAAAAACTACAGCTATATTTGATTTAATCATTAACACAAAAATCTTTCAAATAAACAACTTTGTATTGTATTTTCACTGACAGTTTTGTTATGTTGCAACTTTACAACTTTTTAGTGTTAATTCTACGGTCATTTTTTTCAGTGTACAGCAGACCTTACACAACATTTTTACAACTTCTAACCTGTATCCACTGGACCCCTTCCACTGCTCTATGGGCCCCCCAGAAATGCTGGGCCCCATGTATTTGTCATGTTTACCCCCCTTTATGGTGGCCCAGTGTGTATGCATTATGGGAGTTGGTGTGTGGGAGGGTTTCTTCTTCTACTTGGGTCCAGGTTGAGGTAAAAGCCTAACCAAAGATTCCAAAACCTTCCTCCATGTCGTTGTCAAACCAGCCCAGAGACATAATCCCCCCCACTCTGTTCACATCCTCCTCCTGTCAGGAAGGCGTCCAGGAGGCATCGTAACCAAAGGAAGCACCGTCTCCTCTTGATGTGGAGGAGCTCTACTCTAAGCCCCTCCTGGAGGACCCGTCTTCTCAGCCTGTCTCTACAGGGAGCCCGGCCACCTTGCAGAAGGAAACTGATTTCCACGGTGATTTCACTCCTTCAGTCCTTACCCACAGATCATGAGGGAAGGAGTGCAGATCAGCCAGTGAAACAAGAGCTAATCCTTCTGGCTCAGACCTGGCTCCTCTTCATCACATCCACATCCCTGCCTCTGTCTGCCCTTTCTCACTTGCTTAGTAATGACCCTTTGGCATCTAATTACAATTCCTGTGATACTCATATACAGCTTTACATTTCCAATGTGAACGGTCTCAGATAGGAGTCCATTTTTAAGTGTTGGAATCTATAACCACTGCTCTAACCTAACCATAACCATGCTCATGTCTGGACATCTGTCAAATATACCCCATGTCAAAAAACTACCAAATACGATGCCCTCGGGCTACGTGTGGAACGGAATGTGATGCCCTGACCAGGCATCAGGACGTGATCAAAGTTTGGAGTGAAAATGTGCAGAACTCGTCTCATCTCTAGGGGCACTAACTCATCCCCAGCCCCAAGCAGACACTCCTCTAAGAACCAAGGCTTAGGCTCGGAGATTCTCATCTCAGCTGCTTCGCAGTCAGCTCCAAACAGCCCAGAACAGTCTGCAGGGTTTGGGGCTCTTTGTCTTTTCTCTGAATGTATCTAAGCTTTTTTCCTCCAAAATGAATTACACATTTGGTTTTTACAGTAACACTGCCAAGAAACAATTTATCAAACCATAACAGTTCTGTAGTCTTACAGTAAATGTACACAAATATGCCGTACGTTTTGTGGAAAACGATTTAAATTGACTGCCAGTCTTTTTAAAAGTATTGTACCGTAGCACAAAACAGTCTCAAACTAAACTTTAGCAGCAAGTTCATCTCAGAGTAAATGAACGGTAACCCTGCAGGAAAACTAGATGCATGTTTAATGATTAATGCCTCAACCACACATCTGTTACAGTTGTCTTTTGTGGATGGTTGTACATCTGTCTTTAGTGAACACAAAAACTCATTAAAACATCGAGTATTTTTTTCTTTTCTTCTTCAATTTCACTCATGACCAAAACCCAATTTAGCAAAAAACAAACACAAACTGAAATGAAAAACAACAACTCTAAATTAAATAAAATGAAAACTAATAAAACCATTAAAATGAATATAACCACGGCGTTTACCTTCATGAATAGTTTATCTAACCTTTTATTCACGCAACAGAAATGGTACTTTGTTTTCTGTTTCATCACAATATAGTCACGGAAAAACTGATTAGACCACCCTTGTTTTCTTCAGTTTCTTGTTCATTTTAATGCCTGGTCCAACTAAAGGTACATTTGTTTGGACAAATGTAATGGTAACAACAAATACTGCTCATAAGAGTTTAATTTCAGAGCTGATACTGTATCTACCCATTTTCCATAGTTTTCTTGATAATAACCAAAACTACATAAGTTCTTACATCAATATCTATGGCATTATCTCATAATAGTCTCACTACATTCTATAACATGTGCAATGTCTGTCAAATGTTTCCAGTCTCTCATAGTATTTTATTTTTCACACTATTTATCCCACGATATTTATCTTCTCGTGTCATTTGCACTACTTCTCTATGTTATTGGCACTACTTAAATTCAATTTTTTTTTTTTACAAATATTCTTCGTTTTACAGTACTTTTTATTTTTTAATGTAAATAACTGTGCGTTTTTACTGATATTTGTTGTTTGTCTTGAAAATTCTGGCACTGAACCTGAGAGCTCTACCTCAATTCCGTTGTACTTGGAACAATGACAATAAAGAGATTCTGATTCTGTACTGACAAAAACAGTGCTTTTATTCATTTCGTGTTTTCTTTTCTGTCCTTTTTGTCACATGATACACACAGGAGTTAGTACTTGATTGCATAACCATTGTTTTTGATGACTTTTGATGGTCTAATAGTTTTTTCTGGGACTGTATGTCCAGAATCCTAATATTTTCACTGTTTTCAAGCTTAAAATCCAGTCTGAGCGCATTTGACTGTAAGAGCAGGATATAAAGCCTATATATACAGGACATACATATAATTACCCTACTATTGGAGCTTTCTGCAAAAAACTGATAAAAGCTGCAGTGGAAGTTAGGCCAATGGGACACAAGCAGGCTCAAAATAGGACAGGACTATTTTCTTTTACATTTTACACATCATTTCTTGCTACTCTTTCCTGTTGCAGTGACAACATTTCCATATGTCGTCCAGTTGCAGGTTCATCTTATCTGGTGTTTTAAGATCCTTTCATGATGTTTTATTGAACTTGAATGTACTTGAAGCAGAGAGGGACCACAAGAGATCAAATGCATTGCCCCTCATTTCATTTCTCTCAATGGAAAATGGGCTCTTACATCTGAGGTTTCATTGATTGTTTCCCAAAATAGTATTCTGGTTATGGGAATTTAAGGGGCACAGAAAAAAAAATGATGGAAATACAAGCATCAAGATTTGAGAACATGCTTTTGTTAGGGCCAGTGGCCATATTTGATGACTTTCATAGAAGGATACTCATCACATGTCATATAATAAATCTGATTTTATTACTTGGATCTTTTGTCTTTGAGAATAAATATGGAATATTCAGTCTCTGACATTTACTCCAATTTGCCCTGAATCATCAATTGGCTTTAAATCTGCTTTGCAAAGCAGCTTTTCCATCTGCAATTATTACCAGTGACCACTCACGCCTCATGGAGCGGCACATTTTCATCGTCGGTGATCAAGATAACATCAGGACAGAATGCATCCTGGGATTATGCTGATAACTTTGAGTTCTTAAAGACATAATTCATACAATTATCTCTGTCACAGGCTTAATTCAGACGTCTCAGTGCAGGCTTTATTTTCTTACACTGCAAAAATCTAAATCTTACCAAGTGTATTTTTCTCATTTCTAGTCCAAATATCTCGTCCCACTTAAAATAAGACAGAATCACCTAAAGAGGAACTTTTCAGTGGGATATAAGAACTGATTTATAGACAATAGATCTGGAAAATCTTACTTCAAGAAATCTTACCAAGATAATTTTCACTTGTTCCATTGGCAGATTTTT
>JAPQRP010000009.1:6251042-6265431 GCA_037367295.1 Apogon hyalosoma | reverse complement strand
TCAAATTCAAACTGTATGAACTATTAGGATCCAAATACACAAATAAATGAACCAAAGACTAATAAAAGTGGGTTTAGACAAATATGGCCCCTTTAAGGCAGATTTATTTTACCCGGCAACACATGATAGTGAAATATGATTGGACAAATGCGCTAACATACACATCCACTACTGGATGCAGTGTCTGAGAAAAAATCCACAGAATAAATTCAATAGACTATCAGGAAGAATGTAATACATCTTCATGAAACAAGTATAGAAATGTAGGGTGTAAATGTAGGTCAGTGATTCTGATTCTGTGTCAGAAAAGGCCTGGCTGGACCTGACAGACCGACACTGATGTAAACTCGTGTCAGTGAGAGCTCAAACTTGCAACTACTTGCAATGTTCCAGTCTGCAAAATTCTAACTCTTAGCTTCAACCAACAAAACCAGCTCTGCACACTCTGTATTTCCATTCTAGCTGCTGGTGTTTGGGGCTTTTTTTTTTTTTTTGTATCTGGATATAATTTGTAGCATTCTAAAATATGAATGAGGACAATGACGGTAAGTTATTTACTACAGCTGCTCCTCTGGTATTTATTGAAACAGTGAAGCGATTCCCGGAGCAGCTGTGTTGTTTAAGGGAATTGGAGTCACCTCTAATAAGGAGAGAGAACATGGACAAGACATCA
The DNA here is from genome assembly GCA_037367295.1 of Apogon hyalosoma. Taxonomy (NCBI): domain Eukaryota; kingdom Metazoa; phylum Chordata; class Actinopteri; order Kurtiformes; family Apogonidae; genus Apogon; species Apogon hyalosoma. The sequence goes on along the minus strand of JAPQRP010000009.1, from coordinate 6,264,758 downwards.
AGACAGGATTCACCAGAGGGAACAGTAGACAGTAACTGTGGTTTTTGGTAGCAGGTGAACTACAGCCCACAAATACCTAGAAAAACAAACACTATAGAGAGCAGTGTTCTAAGACCTGCCTCTGGTGATTTGACAAAACGGATCGATGACGTTACCACTGGTCGAGTTGAGACGGTCACACAGCTGCAACCTTTATCTCCAGTGTTCTAAAATGTTTTCATCTTGTCATGAATCTTTGGTGTAAACTGGGTTTGAGACGACAGGAAGTGGCGACATGTGGCCAAGGGACGTTGTTAAGTAGCAAAACTTTTACTGGAGGTGGTTTTGGTGCTTTTAGAAGAACATTAAAGTTTGTGGACTTACACAGAGAAGACCATGGTTCATTAGCTTGTGTTTACCTGTGTGTCTTCTCTTTGTCGTTTGTATTTTAGCCCTTAAAGCTATATTGTAGGATCTGGCATTTTTACACTTTTCTTTTTTAATCATAAAAGGCTCCTAATAAGCCTGTGGCAAACTAAAATGTAAAAGAAATCCACCTGGTTTTGAAACTCAAAAATGTTTCCTTCTCATATATTTCTGATAAAAGTCTGACCAATCATTTTATTCGGGCCGAATAAAATAATTGGCCGAGCCTGGCTGAGCCTCCTGTCAGTCATCCGTTACCGTCCCGCATCAGACACCGGTGCCTCTGAATTTGACGTTTCACTCGCGCTGCTCCTCCTGTCAAAGGTTGTGAATGGATATAGGACACAAATGCACCGAGGTGCTGACAGGAAAAAATGGATTTATTAGCAGAAACAACAACCAAGGGGAACAAACAGAAAAACCAAATTGCAGCAGTCAGAGTCCGGTAAATGAAGGATGGAGATAAAGTCCGGGAGTCGGGCCTACATGACATGACATGACAAAGCTCAATTTTTATGACCGTGCGACTCTGTGTATATTTACTTGGTGTCACACAATGTAGGATGATGTAAGATGATAAATGTATCAACTATGAAACCTCAAATGTCCACGGACAGTGCGTGGAGTCCACACCACTCACAGTACGACACAGTACAGCCGACTCTGTGGAACCTTTATTGTCGGTGATGAGGTGCAATACAGGGTCTCCTAATGAGTCAGGAGCTGCTGCAGCGTAGCAGGTGGGTGATGTCCGATTGAGTTGTTCATGTTCAAATTTTTACTAAGTGCTGTGCGACATGCCAGATCGGTAGGTATAGTTTCAACCAAACATTTTTCTAACCTTAGACAAGTTGTTTTGTGCCTAAATGAATGGGCTCCAATGACCTCAGCTCTGAAACGAAGCCAGTGAAGGATATAACGGTTGTAATACCACCAGAAGCTGCTCCAGGAAGCCCCAGCTCCCCTAGAGTTCAGTCATTCATTCATCCTCTGAACCGCTTTATCCCCGAAAGGGTCGAGGAAGGCAACGGCAGGGGACATGTTGCCCGTTCATTGCAGGGCTGACATATATAGAGACAAACAACCACTCTAACATTCATACCTATAGGCAATTTAGATTAAGCAATTAACCTATTAGTGCATGTGGACGGTGGGAGGAAGCCAGAGAACCAATGCAAACACGAGGAGAACATGCAAACTCCACAGTTATGCTGGGTTTTTCTATAGAAATTGTCTTTTTTTTTTTTTTGGAGTCATTCTGGTTTCGTTCTTTTCTTTCAAACCCCTAATAAGTGATCAGATGGTCTTTTTCCTCCATTAATCAAATCTCAGGTCAAATGGAAGACTTCTATGTCTCCTAAGTTAGACTTTCAGTTTGTTCTTTTATTATAATTTTTTTTTTTTCATTTGGAAATGTACTTTACAACAGAAGCACATTTGTATATCATGTCTGAAAAATCAACAACGGTAAAGCGTGAAATTTAACACACACACGTTCCGTATAAGTACTCGGTTTAGAAAAAAACAAAACAAAGACTACTGTTCTTAAAGTAAGTCTTCCTTTTTTATTTGTTACATTTTGTTAAACATACCTTAGAAAAAAAAGATGGCACATTCCTCCCTTATTTTCATTTTTCTTATTCTAAAATCCCCAAGTTTCAACTCCAGTACATACATCCAGTTAGTTTTATTTATTTATTTATTTACTGTATGAAAGTCTTTTTTTTTCTCCTTACAGAAAACTCTACTTTTATGGTATATTGGCTCCACTAAGATGACCGTTAAATGACTTACTTATGTAACTCTGTGTTTGATTTTTTTTTTTGTTTTTGTTTCACCGAGTCAGTGCAAAGTGTTTGGCATTACCTCACTCTCACCCTCGCACTCCCACAGTTCTGCTCCTTTTGTCCAAATACGGTCACATCTGGCAACAGAAAGCAACTACTGGCTTCATAATGGCAGTTCAGAAACCAATTGACAACACATTTCCTCCCTCCCTAATTACATTCAGTCAATGGCCTAAAGCTACCAAACCATAACAATGGCATTGTGTAGACCATAGATAGTACATAATTAATGGATGAACCCACTGTGACATCAACTATTGGTTTATGAACTGAAATTCTGAAGCCAAAAGTTGCGCAATATGGTCTTTGTAACGTTGATTTCATGGAAACATCTGGGTGGAGTTGGAGAAGAGCGAGGGACAAAACCAGAACTTACGGACACCGACCACGTCCACTAATAGTATCATAATAAACACCATCAAGTATTTTCAACCACAGAATAAATGTTAACGCATTGTGTCCAAATAGTTAAATGTACAAACACAGTCATCACTGCCACCTGAGCTAATTAGCAGGCTAGCAGACACCATAGGATTCAATATGGTTTAATGCTAACATCAGCTGATGCAGGTAAGTATCATCAGTTATTGTAATCAATGACCTAATTGACCTAAACAGCCACGAGTGACCAAAAGCATCTAAAATGTTGAATGTTTAAACCATTACTGTACCCTATCAATACATGCTCAATACATTTTTTTATCCTCATCAGATATGACCCATTTGGACGTTCAGAGGCTCCGTAGTGAACGTGGAAACACCGTCATCTTCTGCAACATTAATTCAGTGGTTGTAGAGGCTTGTTATTTTATGTTCAGTAAATTATATATTCCATTTCCTCTGTTTTATATAATAGCATTTAAATTTACTCTGAGCTTTAATGAGTATCTACATGATCAGTAAATTAAATATAGGAATATACCTGACTTGCAGAGGATAATAATGATATTGATAAAACACTTAGGAAAAGTTAAACAAAATGAAAAATATATATGGAAGCTGCCACAAAAATAGTTCCAGGTCATTAAGGCTTAATCACCAGTAAATTTCCTGACAGAATCCTCTGACGGTCTTATTAGTGTAACTCCTTAAAGACGACCAGCAGAGCTGCCTGTCAGGGGGAGGAATATGTTTTATTTGATAAACAAGAGCTGTGATGTCCAACTCGGCAGCCGTGGTAACACCAGTAACGAACAAACAGCACAGACCGTACTGATGGCACCCACCTGTCAATCACAGTGGACACTTGCTTAATTATGCAGAATGTTTTGGCTTAATATAATCTAAAGAGGTGAGTTATATAAAATGAGCTAATGCTGAACAGTGGTCACAGCGGGAAATGAACTAAGGCGACTAAAACCAGTGTTTGTACCAGGTTGTTAACATGTTTATTTCAGCTGTAAAGTCAGTTATTTTATATGAGGATTCAATGTGATATCATGAATTGCGTACAGATAACTCGCCACTTTTAATTGGCGTGTTATCTGTGCGCATTATAAGCTTTCCGCGTGTATGTTCATGCCGCGTCAAATACCACAGGATTAGCGGTTACAGATATGTAAACCGGAGATCTTGGCATATATTGACACGCGATCAAATGGCGTTGAATAACACGCAAAAACATGAAAATGCGTACGCATGGCACACCGAATGCCCTAAGAACTGACGTGACATACAACACGATTTCATGAGATCAGTCTGGAAGATTGACTCCCTTTTGGAGCCAGCCCCCTAGTGGACATTAAATTTACTGCAGTGTTTGACACGTGTCCAAATGTGGAAAAATTACTGTGATGGGACCCAGTGCATTGAAATGCAACACCAAATACAAAATAGCAGGGAATGAGAATGTGTTGAATCAAACAAAAACGTCTGTGTAGGTTCTCATTTGCCCAGGTCATCGTTCTTCCTGGTAGTTCTTCTGGGTTCAACTGGACTGGAACCCAGAAGAACTACCGAGATCAAACAAAGATAATATACTAATGAAATCGCAATGATTTTAAGTCGTAGCTGTAATTTAATCACATATGTTTCTCAGTAACTATAACATATTACATTCATTTTGTGATGTGACATAGCTCATACACTCTTGTATTAAATGGAACACAGATGGAGAACGTTTCGGACCAAAACAGTGATTACGGTGTAGACCTTCCTGGCTTTTCTCCAACAGTTAAGTCCAACTTCAAGAAACAGAGTTGGAACAGTGCATTAAAACCAAATTAAGCACTGCTATGCAGCCCTTTAATAAAGTTCTGAAGTGCACCCCAAGGGACTGTTCTTTTTTTTTTAGTATTTTGGTGGAAATTGGTTCTCACTAATGGGAATTTTGATGTTGAAGGTAGCAGTCGTTAAAGGCTGGCGGAAGTGCCCCTGAGACGTGCATGAATTGAAATACTTCTTGTGCCTGGTTTATGTTAACATTCTATTCATGCAAAGAGAATGAGGGGAATTGTGTATTTAAATTTCCTTTCTAGACAATAAAACCAAACACAAATATCTGTGTGTCTCCCGCAGTATTACCTCCTTTGGTACTAGGTGTGATGGGAAGTCTTTTGTCTGCTGAAAGTACCTCCGTCCTCAACCAGTGGCTAGAAAAAAGTGCTCATAAATCATCCATTATCTCTTGAGCCACGCAGGAAAATATAAACACAGCGGGAATTGCTTCCATAACATCAGGTATAGCATAACAATGGCTATTTCCCTTAGACTAACAAGGTCTTGAGCCACTCTGTTGTATAATTAAGATGCTGATAAATGGGGAGTCTTTCAGCTGCAGCCACTGCATTTCATTGGACGGCGGTGCCCAGAAGCGGCGTGCAGGCACATCAATCAATGTGAACAGTTTGCAGAGGCCTGTCAAAACGTCAGCCCTAACACATTTATAAGTCTTCAGATGAACACGCACACAGCCCTATCTGAATAACAACTCATCCTGTGGCCCATGCTGCTGTCGCTACTGATTCATCATCATTAGCGGCATTTAGTACACAGTGTCTAGAATAAAAGACGCATATGTCAAGGGTACGCTAGGAGAGAAAAATGAGGAAAATAATCATGCACTTTACAAAATAAATGAAAAATACTTCCTCCTGGAGCTGGGATTAAAGCGCAGCCTGTCACCCAGTCATTCACAGTTGCATGTCACCCATTTGTGCTAATTAATGCATGGCTTTGACGCCACTGTGCTTACTCATTTCTGTCACCGTCTTTCTCTCCCATTCATATCACACCCACCTTTTTGTCATCACTTCATTAATATAATATCTGCTCGTCTCTCCATCACCTTCTTTCTCTGGCTCTCGCTCTCTGCGGCGAGGAGGAGATTTTTATAGGCACATGGGGCTTCGCGCGAGCTTTTCAGCAGCACCCGAAGAGGCAGAGACAAATGGACTGTGCATGTGCATGAACAGTTGGACCCAAACTGTCACTACAGCATGGCTGAAGCTGGCATGGGCGGGACGTGAAAAAGATAGCCATTAGCACCTGTGGCTTTTGGCTCCGTAGCGGCACATACATAATGGACGTGAAAAAGAGGGCATATCCTGATCATCACACGGCTTATTTCTTAAAAAACCTGCACAGGGCCATTGTAGGGAAATGGAAAGTAAGAATAGTGGAAATCACTTACCTTAATGCATTTCTTGAGTGCATTTGCATTATAAATAGGGGATAAAAATTACCTCCCTTTTAACAGACAAAGTGGAGGAATTTTATAGCAGGAGATAAGATTAGCAAAAAGAACTCAAGGGGCTCGAGGACTATGGAAAAAATACACCATTCGTTTTCTTGGAAATTGGTGGAAGGGTATGGCAGGCATTAATTACATACTTTAGTACTGGTATGTGTTTAGGTACACTACCAACTTTCTTAAGTGTTTTATCACCATTTATTGTAATATTATCCTCTGTATTTTGCATTTTTATGTGTAAATCATGTATTTTTTCCTATATTTAATTCACTGATTATGTAGATGTTCATAAAAGCTCAGATGGAAGTCAAAGGTTATTATATCGAAAACAGGTAAAACTGAAGAACATTTACTTTTTCAGCAAATCTCTCATTAATTGAGCGTAAACCCAGTGTTTCCATCCGCTGTCATTGATCCAACTCCATGGGTTTTATAGGTGAATGAATGCTGTAGAAGATAACGGTGTTTCCATGGTAACTATGGAGCCTCTGATTGTCCAAATGGGTCATATGTGATGACCATGAAAAGATGACAAACTGTATTTTACACTAATTATTTACATGTAGTGATAAGATTAATGGATCAGAAGTTCTTAGACATTTTAGATCCGTAGATGATTTTGGTTGCCAGTAGTTGTTTGGGTCTCTATGGGTTATTTATTTATATTTGGCTGAAAAAGTCACTCTTTCTTCACTTTCCTCTATTTTTGATATATAATAACCCTCAACTTTAATCTGAGTTTTTATGAACACCCACATGATCTGTGAATTAAATGTAGGAAAATACATGATGTTCACTGAAAAAACACAAAATACAGAGGATAATGTTAGAATAAATGGTGATGAATCACTTATGAAAGGTTAAACAGAGAGAAAAATTCACTTGGGACGTGCAATAAAAGTAGCACTGGGTCTTTAAAAACACTATATTCTCTTGCTTTAAAAGTCTCAAAATTATGGATTTATATTCAGTGACAGCTTGAAGGTTTCATATTGCGCTTATTCGATCTAGCAGGGCACCAGACTGTATGTGCTGTCAAGAACCCTGCTGGTCAGTCTGCTTTAAACTCAGATTTCAGGTGAAAACTGGGAAACTGAAAACATCCAGAGTGCACAATCAGTCTGCACAGAGAAACTTAAAGGTCACAGGGAAGGAACACGAAATACTTTTTTATTAGTGAAGAGGCTCCATAAAAAGGGGCTGGGCGCTCATTCATGCATACATCCATTCAGGCTTCACAGCCCTGTACTTCAATCAAGCAAAAAAAAAAAAAAAATTCCCAAGCTCGACCCCCCTTTGATGGATCTGATCCAAAATGTAATGGGTTTGTCCTTGGCCCATGCTGTACCCGTCCACCAAGTTTCAGGAAAATCCTTTTTTTTTGTATGTGAGAAGCAGCAACACTAAGAGGTGGCAGATGTCCACACATTCTATACAACTGTACTACAAATACCTGCAAGGCACTTAACCCCTCATTTGCTCCCTGGGCGCCTGACGTGGCAACGCACAGCTCTAGTCTGCAGTGTATAGTGTGTTCCTGCATGTTCATACTGTAATAGGTTAAATACAGAGGGTCAGTTTCAATGTGTGTTGCATGTCCAACATATACTGACAAATTAAGATAGTTAATGCAAAAACAAACCAAAGTACGATAATACAACAACAGACACGGATTATAAACACACTGTCCTGCAAACTGAAGTTGTCAGGCAGTCATGTAACAAGACAAAAGCTGTTTGAAGGTTTTAGACTGTGGAATGACTAAAAGTGTTTTACCAGAAGATAAAAGAGAATTTACAAGTTCTTTAAGTACTGCACAGCCAGGTCATGCCATGCAAGAACTTAGGAGAAATCAGTTAATTTAAGTCTGAAGTGAACTGGTGTGATGTGGGATCCAGGACCAGTTTTAATCACCATATTGATAATATATTGTACAAATTACTATTCTAATTGTGTTTAAGAGAGTGATTTAATATGTATAACAATATAGAGCTATGTATGTATATTTAGAGTTTTTTATATATATATATATATATATATATACATATATGTGTGTGTGTGCGCGCGCTGTAAAATGATTACAGTTTTTAATCAGATTAATCACAGGGTTGCTGTGGATTAATTTCGATTAATCACAATTAAATATCATTTTTAATCTATGTTAATCGTGTTTCATTTTGCATGAGCAAACAGACTCAAGAAAGAATTGAATATATATGCATTTAACAGCTTTGTCACAAGCTGGGTGACACGTTAGCTGAAGTGCTCGCAGAATCCCGGACTAATGTACGCTTTATGTTAATGTGGTATTTTAAGGTGGAAGTGCTTCAGTGAAAAGAAAACTCCTTCCTGCAGAGTGTGTCTAATACTTTATATCAGTCGACTGTTCCGTCTTGGTTTTTTGTCCTCATATTTCCGTCCAGAGGGTTAAGGTGCTGTTTAGTGTCTTCATCTTTATGGGTTGGTTCTGCCGCCTGTCAACTGACCATTTGTGCATGAGTGACGCTAACTCTACTTGGACAAACTGACCCAAATGTGTTGGCAGAGACGTTCAGAGTCATTCTGAGCTGCAGATGGGTTGTTTGCATAAAAAATTTTAATCAGATTAATCATGATGATTGATTAATTTGTGTTAATGTGTTAATTTTGACAGCCCTAATATATATGTACATATATATATATATTTGTAGTATTGGTCATTTCTTGCCTGCTACTTTAATTATACTTCCACAGAGTAACTGTAATACACAGTAAATTCCCCTGGGATTAATTCAGTATTCTGATTCTGATGTAGTTTAGAGCCTGGCTGCAGCTTCTGGATCAACTAAAAACAGACTGGAGAAGACTGAATGATGCAGGTGAATTACTGTCTGAATACAAGTACATCAGTGAGTGTTTGAGAAAATCCATATGTTGATTAGATTTTTGTTCCTCAAATGAAACATCTAAAACACTCATCCACAAATGTGACACATCAAATCTATTCCAGCAGAACAACAGTTGTGACACTTGTTCAGAAAAAGGTCAGACTTGTACCGCTCATTTTTCAGAATAACAAATAATTAAATATAATGTGGACTGTGTGAGAGCTCCAGTCTGTCTGTTCTAGTGTCTCCTGCCCCTTTTGGTCCAGCTTTATGACCTGTGTCCACAAAAAAAAAAGTAATACCATTCATGTTATGTTAATGTTACATAAGCTCCTCACTAACCTCATAGTTGAATTGTTTGGCGATGCCCACACCTTGTCCTTCAGTTCATTGTCTTAATAATTTTTGTGTCCTTTTCCATGTCACAGCTACCATTATATGCATCACGCGGTGTGCGTCTAAGTGCCGGAGGGGCCACTTGGCGATCATCATCGTCATCATCATAATGATAAATTACTTAAATTTACGATGCAGGGCGACTACAATAGACACATAACCATTATAGGCAAGACAAGAGACATTTACAGGAACGTGTGTTTAATTTTATATATGATGTGGGTCTGTTCTACCTCAGTGCTGCTGCAGATGGATGGATATGTCAGTGGAGTACCGTGGTGCAAATATTAGACAGCAGTAGCTTCTGTCTCCACAACAACCAGGTGGAAATAATATCATTGGCTACAAATACACAGGTTTGTTTTTTTAAGCAAGAAAAGCATTTGTGCTTAAGGTTCCAAATGGCCAGAGTAGATAAGAAATCAACTGGTCCACCTGGCCTCTGGTGTCATCTTATTGTTTTTTCAGTTATTTACTGTGAAAAATCTGTCTGAAATAATCTTTGTTCTGCCAAGGTACAATAAAATGATTCAAACAAACTAACAAATTATTGCTGTTGTGGTGTCTTTTCTGTACAATTTGAAGGATTAATGCAAAGCAAAGCTGATGAAAACTAAGCAAATCCAAAACAAAATGTTGCTTTAGTATAATGTGAAAGAGTTACGACCCACAGGTGTGTACATGTCTGTGTGAGCAGATGACGTTTTGCAGGTGTGGAGCCTGAACTCGTCCACGGATTGGACCGGCCAGCTGGAGGCGGACCATAAAAATGACCGAACTGGGCCGGTCCATCGTTGCCTTTCCTCCACTCCCGACCCCTCGTGTCTTTGCCTTCGTTTTGTTCATGAACGCAGCAGTAGGGGTGGGCTGCCCTTTTCTTTGTCTCAGTTTCTCCTGTTTTGTGTAAGTAGGAAGGTCAGACTCTGTATTTTGGTTTCTTTTCTTTTGCAGGTCAGCCTCGGTTCCTTATGTTTATTACTTTGGCCTCGGCCCACCCTGACGACAAAAGCTGCAGTTAGGTTTAATTGATGTATCACATTTATTTGTATTATACTGCACATAAATCACATGTTTAAGTGTGCAACCTGCATCCTGGGGGTTTCTCAGTGGCTTGGGAGTGAGGGAAGGAGGCCGCTTATTCATGTCACGCCCAAGGGGCCTCTCGCCGGGGCGTAACAAAAGTAGACACGGCTCAAAAAATGCATCACCCAAAAAGACACAACTCACCTGGTGTGTAAAGTAAAATGACCTAAAAATAACCCTTCATTATCATCACACCGTTTACAATAAAGAGCTGTGAAGTTTTGCCAATGTATGGGTTTTATGCACAGCCCCGCCCACACTACTTCCTGAACTCATGCTGCATTCCAGGACACCTGTAACCCGTGTTCTTCTAACCTTCTACCGGTGAAAATGCACTGGAATGGCAGTCTTCCCACCCGTGAACTCGCACTAGATCGATGCACTCCCAGTTCCGCGCTCTGATGTCACGTAACCCGTGAAACAACAATGGTGGCCCCCATGGGTGTGGTGTTTATGCAAATTGTTTATTAAAACAAGTTATTGCTCTGTTATTTATCCACAAATGTTCTGCAGAATCAACAGCTGCTCTAGCGTTAGCTAGTTTTCAGTCCATTGAGGACAAGAATAAATTAATACCAAATACGTATCCAAATATACAAATAATGTAAAGTTAAAGGTGCAACAGCTTCTCCTGCCTTATGCGCTGTTTTTCCTTCTGTTTCCCTTAAATAAGCAAAGAGCAAACACCTCTGGGATAGAAATGATTGTAAATGAACATAAACTCCGCACGGTCCACCATGCTGGTTTGTTTACATCTAGCTAGTTACCACAATTCCTTGTGCTCAGGCAGTTTGGCGCGATTTGCCTGGAATATTACAAAGTCGTGAGTCGAGGTTTGACGTCGTGATTTACGAGCTCAAAAACCTGCCTGGAACGCAGCATTAAACCAGTTCCATTATTTCCTGTCTTTCACTATTGGACACACTGATGGATCCAGGTGTGTCTGTCATCTGCTGCTGCTTGTTGTGACTACTAATTAGGCACACCTGGATTCATCCCTGTGTCCAATAGTGAAAGACAGGAAATAAAGGAGCTGGTTTAAGTTCAGGGGGTAGTGGGGCTGTGCATAGAGCCCACTGAACTGTGGAGATATGAACTGAATGTATCTCCAGTGACGGGCTGCAGAATTTATGTGACCACCAGAGGAAGTACTGAGCTACTGCCAGTCTGCCATTTATGTGAGGAAAACCACCACCTTTGACCAAAACATCAGAAAGTGACCAGATGGGATGAGAACCATTAAGAAACAATTTTTACAGTTAAAATGAGAAAGTGATAAAAGCTAGAAACGCTGTCGTTGTTTCCACTGGACACAGACTGAATGAACAGAATGGAGTTTGATGCTGAAATGGCAGCGTTTTTTCTACACGGGTGAGTTTGATCATGAGGCTTATGAAGGTTTATCTTTGCTAAGTTGCTGTTTGTTGATCCACAGTTCAGACTAAACTGTGACAGTTCTGACAACACAAACCAAACAGAAAACAGAGGGGATTTGTGGTTTTACTGCGGCTGTAAGCGCCATTTTATTAAGCCTTCAGTAATTTCATTATTGTGTTTTATTTTTATTATGTCATGTTTGTAGGTTTGTTTAAAAGGAGCAAATATATGGTTGTTTAGGGAACCATAAGGATTTATATAAGTTTGGACACAAGGGGGCATAGTCCTGTTATGTGAGCATGATTTATTTGAAGAATACCTGTTCTGTTGTCCTCTTTGACTTTGGCTAATAAAGAAGATGAGCGTCGGAGCAACACAGTCATTTTACTGCTAGGTGGCGACGCTGTTGTCCAGCACGTAAAAACATTCTTTGATGTCTAGAAGACGTAAAAAGCACGATTTAAGAAACAAAAGGAACACTAAGATTTGCCTCTATAGTGGCTGTTTTCTGTCTACAAACAGAGCTAAGCTAACAGAGCTGTAATGTAAACTATCAGTGTGAATATTATACAACACAGTGTTATTTTGAGTGACTGTAAAAATTAGAATCTATGACTTTTAGTTTTATGATACCATAATGCAGATGTGTGTAAACAATGAGCTTTATACTTTATTCAGTGACTGATGCAGTCTGTGATACATAGAGTTAATTTGTTTTTGTGTTCTGATACCAGACCTCCCCGTGCTGGTGAGAGTTTGAAATATCTACACCCCTTAAAAAAAGTAAATAGTAGCTTTTTTATTTTTTTTGTGGAAAGTAATATTAACTTCACTCCAAACACCAGTTTCCAGCGTCAGCAGCAGAACTCCAAACATTATGGCTCCTTATCTGCGCTGTCCAGTCTCCTTTTCTTTCATCTTGTTACATCTTTTATACTGATTTCTTCTGAGCATGATATGCGCCGATGGATACGACATCCATTTAGTTTGAAGTCTGTCTTTATGTCTGGAAAGCATGCAAAGACCCAAACTAAAACATAATCTATGATTCAATAATAAGGTGTGTTGTTTGTGTAAAAGTATAGACAGCTGAAAACTAAGTTTGGACGTATTTGTCGTCATTTCTGTGAACAGATGTAATGATAGGGGCGATCACGTAACATCATGAAAGAGATTTTTATTGTTAAAGGTGGTTATTTTTGCATGAACTCTATCTCCAGCAGCAGTGTCTATATTGCTATACATTGAGGTTGAATAATCCATCTGCTGCAGTACACAATCACACACAAAGTGTCACAATCGATGTCCTTCACAGGGATGCAGCCGCGACCCTCACACTCATCATCGGCGTCCAGGTGACAGGCGATCACCAAGAGTCCTTCATTTATTTAACCCTCTTAAATCACAAGGCCTTCACTCGCCTCTATCTCTATTTCTGCATTATCTGATGTGTATTTTGAAAGACATTAAGCTTGACTTCTATTCACACAAAACCTCAGAAAATTACACATAAAAAGAGCAAACCATTCAGTGACCCAGTAGTACTCTAATTGTTGAAGTATAATTTGGCTAACCATTAGCTTTCATTTAAGTAACCTTTCGCTATTGTATTCGTAATTCTCAAGCCCACAAATGGAAGATGGCCTTTAGATAATAAGATGTAGCAGGATGATGAAAGAAGTGCAAGAAAAGGTGAAAAACCGTCAAAAAAAAGGGCAATTTTAACCTTTTGTGAACGTATAACATGGCACACACTGCTCCACTTTGCATTTCCAGCTTATTCGAGAAATAAATCACTGCTTTTTACCCATTCCGTGTATCATTTGTTCTTTTCATATTCAATTGAAAATCCACAATCCTAAAACGAAAAAATGACTCGTTATTTCAATATTCATGTACAAATTAAAAATCAAAAACTGAGTTGTTTTTCTTTCTTTCGACTGTACGCACTAATTAAAAATTGGAAATATGCAAATGGACCAAATGTGTGGTTTCATGTTGACATTTCTGATCTCTGATCTGCTCTGACCCTGCAGTTCCTGACTTGTTG
>JAPQRP010000009.1:6182119-6209758 GCA_037367295.1 Apogon hyalosoma | reverse complement strand
GTACGTTTATGGAGCGGTATTTGTACTTTTACTGTAGCAGAGTACGTTTATGGAGCGGTATTTGTACTTTTACTGTAGCAGAGTACGTTTATGGAGCGGTATTTGTACTTTTACTGTAGCAGAGTACGTTTATGGAGCGGTATTTGTACTTTTACTGTAGCAGAGTACGTTTATGGAGCGGTATTTGTACTTTTACTGTAGCAGAGTATGTTTATGGAGCAGTATTTGTACTTTTATGCTTACATCTTACAGCGCCGTTGCAGGTTGCATCCCCTTCATCCTCTACTGAAAACATAAACATGTAAAAATAGTAATAATGCAAAAGATTCTGGTTTGGTTTGTCCGTCCTTGACGTCTGTTGAGGGATAATAACTCTGTCTTTCACTCAAACAGGTGATGCATCTGTTCCTGCTTATTCTGAGGCAATGAAAACAAAGTGTTTCTCATTTTTGTGTGATTATACACTAATGAAAACCGGCTGCATTTCATTCCTGCAACTAGATCATCCTAAATCTTACACAGTGAATCTTTATGTTACGATTTAGCATTGCATTAGCTAACGTTACTTGCATCTGCCTCATGGGGAAAGACACAGTGTGAACATATTAAAACAGAAATATGATTTCCACCTGAGTCACCTGAGGCTGATGAAAACATCTCCCATCATCGACACTACCCGAGATCCGTCATTGCAGAATATTCCTCACTGCGTCTTCAATAGTCAGAGTTTCTTGTGCTCAGACACCGTTCATATGTTCAGAGTCATGTTACCTGGTGTCTGACACAAACTGAGTTGTGTTTGTTCGATGGTAATGTGTGCTAATCTTATGGTAATAGGGGCTGATACCAACTTAAAACAGAAAATCCTCCTCGGCTGAATGACCCCATGGATTTGTGGGAACTTTTGAATATAGATGCAGATTGTCTTCAGCCTGCCACATCTCAGCTCATGCTGTATCTACATCTGTCTACCAGACACATGTGGCTGCGAATCCAGCCCAGTAAATCCACCGGGCATTACACGAGGGAAAAAGTGGAGCGCTTCCCAAACTCTGCACAAAGCACTCTCAGCATGATCAATATGTGCATAAATAAAAAGTGGGTGAACAGCAAAAAAAAGGAACAAAGGACCAAGCATGTATTCCCCAAGATTGCAGTAGGCAAATATTAATAGAGTGAGTAACGCTGCATGACTACCAATGTTTTCAACTCGTTATCTCTGGAGCTTGTGAGACAGGCTTTTAATTTCAGTGGGACAACCTCTGATTGATAACTAGTCATGAACATTCATTACATGCAAATGCTAATATCTATAATGTTTCCTGAGTGTAAACGTGATATTCTGAACAATTACAGAGCACTGAGTAAATGATGATTGTAAATAAGAACAGAAAGAGTTTTCTCCAGTTAAATTATGGGCTGATTTATTGACTGTTTGTATTTTGGGTAATAAAGCAAGGCCAGATAAAATGGCAAGTCTAATTTATTTGCAGTTTATTTTTAATTGTCCTTCGTACATCATGTATTGTATCCAGTATGTATGTGCATATTCCACATCCTCGGTCGACAAACAGCATAAGATCTTTGTCAGGATTTGGGCTTGTGAATGATTAGCAGTGTAATAACAGACTCGAACAGACAAAGCAGTTTTCTGTGCCGCTTGTATCTTTTCTCTATCGCAGGACTTTCTTCATGCAGATTGCTTGCTCTTGTTTATAGCAGACAGCCTGCGCCACTTTAAGATTCCAAGTCAGAGATACATATCGCAAGTCATCATTCTTTTTGCTGAAGGAAGCAATGTTGCTGACATTGCCATGTTGCATTAGAGTCACACCAAGAAAACAAGGGGGCATAATCTAGGACGTGCTGTCTGAAATCATTGGAAACAACTTCAGATAATCGACTCTGAGCCAGAGAATTCTTTCTCAGATGAGATGAAGCTCTGAAACCAACAGGGATCTTAAACTCCCAACCTCCGGCAACAGAAAATGCAAGTGTACTGTACCTCCTCATGGCAGCAGACCAGGCAGTGGTGACAGATTTGGAACAAGCAATTCAATCTTCCATCAGAGAGTAATTTACTGAAATTAAGATGGAAATTACAGCAAATATTTTGGAAAAAAACAGGAGATGGCTCCTAAGTGGCTAACCACATTTTAGTTAAACGTCAAATTAAAGTAGAGCCAATTACTTTAAATATGCAAACTGATACAGCAAGAGACTGCAAACACTGCAGTGCAGCAGGCTGCGCACTTAGCATCAGCAAAATGAGTGCGACAGCATCTTACCCTCCTGTTGTGGTGCCCTTGAGCAAAATATTTGACACTTGTCTGCCTACTGGTCAGCTCTGGTCATAAAGCAAAATGTTTATTCTGGTGTTTGTGGAATGAACAGTCCTCACTCACCGCTCTTACAGATGGGGCAGCACTGATCCGGCTCATACTCCGGGTCCACGCACTCCGTCTGTGGGCAGGCTGCCACAGAGCACAACACCTCCCCACTTGGCTCACATCGGCACTTCTCACACGGAGACACCTGGATCACACGGAAGAAATCGTAATTAACACTCTCATAAACAGTTCACACCCAGTTACACACACACCAGCTGACAAAAAGACCCTTCTTAATTAATTTCTTCTATCTTGGGCTCTTTGTTTGTCTCAGTGTCTGTCTGGTTTTCCACGGTTCTGACTCTCAATAGTTATCTCTGCCTCTCAAACGCACACAGAAAATACTCCTGCCTTTCTGGTTTGTTTAAGACAGTGTGCATTCATCTATAGGGAAGACCCATCACTCAAGTTGGTTCTCAATGAATGCCTCTTTCTAGGGCGAGGGAAGATGAGCCAATCAGACACATGGGAAAATCAATAGAAATGGGAAATAAAAGAAACGCACGTCCAATTTTCTTGCTATGTGATCTGTGTTCAAAATAGTCGCTGCATGTCTTGAAACAGAAAAAAATGTGAAACAAAGACTGGAGCTGATAGTGTACAGTTTGAAATGTATCCTGCTCATACTTTGCCTGTGAAAGGCTTCATTTAACATGGCTTCTCTTAAGCTGCACACCTTTAGTCTTAACAAGGGACCAAAGGTTAATTCCACCAGCATAGCTGTAGATTGCGCCTCCGCACGACACTCCACCGTGAAAATGGTGCGAGGCGGCACTTAGCACAATGCCCCAGAACTTAGCAATCAAGCATAAAAACCTGCCTGTTGCTAAGTTTCAAAGAACACCCCCCCCCCCCAAACCTAACCACACGGCACAAAAGATGACGTATAGAGGTTGTGGAACTAGAGCTTTTGTAGATTTCCCTCAGCAGAGACCTGGCTTAGAGCAGTCAGTGAAACCACGAGTTAGTGGAAGAAAATGCCATATTAGCTTTAACCTCCTGCTGAGAAACTCTCTAACATGAAGAGAAACATTAGGCAGCGGTAAATGTATTATCTCAAGAGAGACATAATTCCAAGATTGCGGTTGAATCCTGAGTCTGAACCTTTCAAAGCATCAGAAGATAAAACAGTACGATTTGGCTGGCGCATCGCTTGTGTTTCTCTTCACAAACACCCACATGCAGCTGTGCGCTTTGCAGAGTTGTAACTTTACTATTATATCTCCTATCATGTGTATCAACAAACCCAGTGTGGAAACGCCGCTGAAGCTGCACTGCTAAATTCAGCCGGTGGTAATATTCAGGTTTTGTGTGGGAAAAAAAAAAAAGACAAGTGCTGACCTTTGCCATTATAAATCTGCCTGCTTGCTTGCGTGCTGCGAGGCAAGGTAACTAGTTTCTGTGTAGTGCTTGTGATAAACTCCACTGAACAGCGAGGACTGTTCTGTCAGCACTTCTTTCAAGAGTTAGCATGTCAAAAATGAGTGAATGCAGTTAATGGGCTCACCTTAAACTCCTCTAGTGAGGCGTAGATTTTGCCCCGAAACTCGCAGTAGTTTTTTTTCTCCTTGCACTGCGGGCAGCATTGGCTAGTGTCCACCTTAATGCAGCGAGGGTGAACCTTGGGACATTCCGGCTTGCTGCACAGAGGGCCCTCGTCTGTGCAGAGGCAAGGGCACGTCGAGGGGCCCGGGGTGAACTGGTCGCCGATGGCAAAGACGAAGCCGCTCTCATCCATGCAGCCTTTCCCCCTGTAGTCCGGGTAGGCGTATTCGTCGATGGCGTCCATGGAGAGGGTGACGTCACTAGTGGGGCCCTCGTCTATTTGATTCAGGCTGTCTTGCTCCCATAGCTCCTGGGACTTCCCACCATTAGATCCTTGTGTCTTGGAGCCGGGGTTCGGCCTGGTCCGGCCCACGGCAGTCCTGTTGGAGCTCAAGGGATTGATTTCCGGCTTTTCCAGCTGCTGCTGACCGGCAAACCCCGCTGTCTGCTCGGGGGCCTGCTTGTCCTGATGTTTGTCCTCCCTGGCTTGGGTCAACACCTTTTCCAGACGTTCTCGGCTCGCTGGTAAGGTCGCTATAGGATTAGACTGTGCGGCGCTCATCAGGAACCCAAGAACAAAGAGAACTTCTGCTGTCATGGCAACGGAGCGCAGCATATCTCCCCACCACCAGTGAGGTGGGAAAACACCTTGGCTCACATAACACACTTCACATCTCAGGTGTGAGCCAGTCCATCTGGAAAGAGAAAATTAAACTGGGGTTATGTGTTCAGTATTTTGTCACTTTCATCCCGGGCGTGTAGTTTGTCTCATTTTGCTTCCAGAACAGTGCGAGAAATTTGGGCAACTTCCTATCACTGCGCTGAGATGTCAGCCAGATGCTTGGGTGTGAGTGAGGAGAGTCTGTGGCTTCAGTGAACCGGATCATCGGGATAGAGAGTATTCATGGGGTTGTGTTTGGAAATCAATACTGTAACACTTCCCCGCATCAATTGGCCCCAGCAGTGACAGAGTTAGAAGAAAATGACCAGAGAAGGTTCTGAATCCACCACTTTGAAGCTCCTGCTCCTCTAACGGAACAAAGAATCAGGATCAATGTCTGCTTTTTCAAATGAATCACAGCCAACTGAATAAAAGAAGGAATTGATTTGAAAATAGAGCATAATACGAGTCTGCAAAAATGAATTTCCTATAGCTGACAGAAGTAGCCATATCAGTTGCAGCATAAAGTGGGATTCACTTTAGCTGTTAGAATGCATCGCCTTAGCCTTAATGTGCCTCACAACAGACAGTTTAGGTTTGGAATTACTGATCTTTCTATCATTTTGACTCTGTTAATGCACAGTAATGTCTTTTCTAAAGGGACTTGTATGTTTCTGCTCTCATATTAAAAAAACGACAGTAGGGGTCTGATTTACTAAAGGTTTGAGAGTGGGGGAAAAAATGTACGCAAACTTGACTGCGCACACAAAAACACACTGAAGCTAATCTCCTAACAGGACGCACCGAGGGTTGCGTGTCTCAAATGGGCAAAAAAGCTCACGCAGCCCATTTAGCGTAGTTACATTGACGAATATGCAATATAGGCATTTCTGCCAGAACGCGCAAAATTATTGGTAGGAGTAAATGCAAATACAGGGTGTCCCAAAAAAATGTAAGCACACTTTAACAGCTGATAACTCAATTGTTTGTTTTTTCTTTGCAGATTAAACCCATTGGAATTAATGGTGGCAGCCAGACTAAACTTTAAAGAAAGGAAATTCATTCTAAAATGCTACTGCTAATGCTATTTGCACGCAAATACCAAGGGAATTGTTTGGTGATGTGTGCGATTCCATTGCTTCGTAGTGTCTGGACCAGAACGGACGTCAGTTTGAGAACAGGCGGTGACAAAACAATAAAATGACGTTAGTAAATTCTATTACATTTTGAAAATGAAATGAAGTTTAATAAACACCTACTTTGCAATTATTTAAAGTGTGTATACATTTTTTTGGGACACCCTGTATTTATTTGGCGCACGCAATGTGATTGACCAAACCTGAAACTGATTGTGGTGGCTGATTTTTGCGTCTATATGTAGCACATCTGGAAGGCAGGCTTTAACTGGCACAGCTTCACGCAAAACTGGCTGCAGGTGTTATAGCGAAGAGGCGGCATAGGCCCAACCAAAGGCAACGCAGAGAACCAATCTGTTCTGCTCATGTCAACATTTTTGGAATAAAGAAAAAAAAATAATATAGATGTGCCCCCCCACACACACACACACACACCCACCACCACCACTTTACAGGACTCTTGTAACAAAGGCTACTTTCCACTAGATCTGATGATTGTGATTAAAAACATGCACCGACATTAGGCTACAGTGTGACAAAATTATGCGCGCCTGACAGTCATACAGTGCAACAACCCCCACACCCCCCCCACGTCTAAAATGAATCTGGCACCGTTGCCCAGTAATGCCATTTTAGAACTTCTAGATGAACTAGGGGATGATTGGTCACAAGGAGGAGTCATGCCGTACCTTCTATGACTAAACTCCTCCCACGTTACATTTCCGTGCGTCTGCATCATTCTAGTCTCTGTTACCATTAGTGCTAGTGTATCCCAGAGCAGTTTTTCCATTGTACTGTCTCCATGACGACAACCAGTAGCGCCGCAAAATCCTCATTTAAATAAGGCGGTCTCCAAGACTTTGCACCGGTTGTCATTTGCACAGGCAATCTTAGTTGATCACTCGTGACACGCTCATCAATAGCATGTGCATTTTTTAGCGCAAGCAAGAAAATTCACACGCGTTATTTGCGATCTTAGTAAATCAGGCCCTAAGAGTCTTTAGAATAAGGAGCTCTTCCAAAGATGCCAAAGGATTGGATTGATGAGATATTAACTGAACTTATTTACATTGACGGGTCGGGGATTTATGTGACCACTAGGGGGAGTAGTGAGTCACTCTGCTGGTCTCCCATGATGAGGAAAACCAACACCACGGGGCCTTTGACCAAAGCATCAGAAAGTGACCAGATGGGATGAGAACCACAAAGAAACAACTTTTAGAGTCAAAGAAAGTGACAGTGATAAAATCTAGAAACACTGTTGTTGGTTTCTTCACTGGACACAGATTCTAAATGAACAGAACGGAATTTGATGCTGAAATGTTGATGTTTCTTCTACACAGGTGAGTTTGATTATGAGGCTTAGGAAGGTATGAAGTTATTATGGGTTGTTATTAACTTTGCTATGTTGCTGTTTGTTGTTCCACAGTTCAGACCAAACTTTGACAGGTCTGACCGTGTTTGTTCTATTCTAAACAGATCTTTACTTCAGCTACTGACAACACAAACTGAACAGAAAACACAGGATTTGTGGTCTTACTGTAGCTGTTTTCAGTCTAAAAACAGAGCCAAGCTAACAGAGCTATAATGTAAATTATTTTTTATTTTATTTAACTATTATTTACCCAGGGAAAAAAATATTAAGATTAAGAACCTCTTTTACAAAGGGAGTCCTAGCCAAGATAGGCAGCAGCAAACATCAAAGACAGCTCCAAGATTATACAGTTAAAACACAAATAACTGACACATTTGACAATAAATAGTTAGTAAAAAAAAAAAAAAAAAAAAAAGTCATGAGCAGATTTAGAAAAACAAATGCAAGTCATGGAGTCGGCCTCGAATAACTCCATCTGGACTTAAAGTGAAGGTATATGAATGTATAAAGATATTATGGGGTGTTATTATCTTCACTACGTAGCCGTTTGTTGATCCACAGTTCAGACTCAGCTGTGACAATTCTGGCCTTGTTTGTTGAATTTCAAACAGATCTTTATTTCAACTACAGACAACACAAACCGTACAGAAAACAGATGATTTGGGGTTTTACTGTGGCTGTTTTTCAGTCTAAAATCTGAACTAAGCTAACAGCGCTATAATGTAAACTATCAGCTGACACAGGACATGAATATCATAAGACATGGTGTTATTTTTGAGCAATTGTTGAAATAAGCATCTTTGAGTTTTAGTTTGAAGAAGAAAACTTGATAATATCATAATACAGATGTGTGTAAACCATGAGTGTTATACTTAATCCAGTCTGAGGACACATAGCATTGATTCATTGATGGTTTTGTCAGTCGTAGAAGTCACAGAACCCCTTTAAACCTGAGCTCTTGAACTCTGTAATAAACTGCAGCTATTCTAAAAGCACTAATCTCCTTACGGACAAAGTTTCCATTTGAATCCATTAAAACGGCTAATTATGACCTCACAGTCATTAAAATCATGTCTTCTATTGTATCAGGTTTTCAATTCATAACCTTGGCTTCAAAATAATTATATAATATTAATTATATTCCATTTAGTCTATTTGGATACAACAGGGAGCATTTGGGGTGATTTCTTTTAATGGACACTGCAGAAACAAATAAAAAAAATCTTATCGCTAATGTCTTTATATGTTAAAAAGACTAACATTTAAAGAGGTAACAATCTGAAAATGACCGAATATGTGGAAGGATATTGTTTGAGACTGCTTGTTTACAATCTCAAAAGACACTGTGAGAGCATAATGTATGAACTTTTGACACATACGTAAAAGAAAATACTGCCAAAAATGATATCACAATAAACCTCTTCATTTCAGTCCAAACATTGATTCTTGGTCCTGAGTCAAAGCTATAAAAGACTCAAGAAGATGAAAATAAAGCAAAATGAAAAGAACAGAGTAGTGCAACAAAAAACTGACCAAACCAGATGTAACATAATTGAAACACACCCATAATTACCGTGATTTGTTAAATATTTTACAAATGTCTTCTTTAAAATCAAATTATTCATGAAAGACCAGATGCAACATGACAAAAATAGTCAAAATTAAATGAAAGATGAAATTGATGTAAAATTTGCAAGAAGACAAAAATGTAAAAAAACAAAAAAAAACATATCCATGGTATTAATAATTATCATGGTAAAAGTTCATAAAAAAAACAAAAAAAAACAAGGTGGGATAAAAGACAAAACCGAAAAAAGATGCAACAAAATAAAAAGTATCACCACA
Source organism: Apogon hyalosoma (assembly GCA_037367295.1). NCBI lineage: Eukaryota > Metazoa > Chordata > Actinopteri > Kurtiformes > Apogonidae > Apogon > Apogon hyalosoma. The sequence continues at coordinate 6,200,806 of JAPQRP010000009.1, read as the reverse complement.
AAAACCCAACAACAGATGCAACAGGATGAAAACATCATAAAATCCATACCGGTAAAGAGTTACGTGATTTACTGCTTATTTTGTTTATTTTATTCCTTTTACACGCTGACTTTCACAACATAACTTGAGAAAATAAATTAAATGAGTCCAATCTGAACTTACATTCTTCAGAATGGGAACAGTTTGTGAGAATGAAAAGCTGAAAATCAACAAAATAAACCTTAAAAGACAAAATAAAAACTCCATTCAAGATAACAGTAATTATCATTTTGTGGCCCTGTCTGAAAATGTACAGTCACAATAGATGTAATAAACCAAAAAGAGCAGAGCTATGATGGGTTTTTATGTTCCTTAAAGTTGGAAATATCAATTCTGCAACTTATTCGAGGCAGTTTGTTCCATTGCGATGCCGTTCTGGAAATAACTCAGAGTACATTTTTTGGGACGAAGAATTTCGAGTTGGAAGTGATGAGTAGGGCTGAAGTGGAAAATAATGTAAATAAATAATATCTCTGTCAGTTTTCGACTGAGACGTCAGAAAGAGGAAGTGTGTGTTTTTTTGTTTTTGTTTTAAATGAGGCCCAAGAAGCCCACTAAGCATGTCATTGTTTTGCAGCGCGTTGCTTCATTTCCACCAGAGTCAGTATCATTCACAACAGCTCCACTCAAGTAAAATCCCCAGATCAACTCCAGATGATGCAGAGGCTGCACATTTTTTTTTTTTGTTTTGTTTTTATCTCTTGCTTAACTTGATTTCCTGCAGCATCTTGAAATTCTAATGCCTGCTATGATGCTTTGCTGCATTCAGTGGCCTACTTCCATTCATTTCCTTCACACCAAATGTTTGTTGTTGCTGCACAGATTCGACCGTTGATGTGTGTGTGTGTGTGTGTGTGTATATATATATATATATATATATATATATTTCTAAAGGTGAGATTACCCCCTAGTGACAAACTCAACAATTAACTGTCGAGGCCTGTCTGCACTCTCTCAATAATAGTTCACCGTATTGATTCATTTGTCAATCTTTGCGAGCACAGCCTTTTTCCAACAGCGCGATTAGGAGGTGAAGACAACCCAGCATTAAGTAAACAGTAAGCAATTACATTAATGCACCGGAGGAGCAGAGATAACGATGCTGCAGCCCAGACGTTATGAAGTGAAAGTCTTGCCACATGTTTTAAGTCATGCCTTTTGATATTCATAAATTCTGATCCATTCTGAAGGAGAAAAGGCTGGGATTGACTGCTGGCACACCACTGATATTTGAGCGGTGTTTTAGCTGAATTGCCATGTTTGAGGCAGAATCCTTGGAGCTACTGTGGAACTGAGAGGAAGCAGAACGAGGTGCATACCGATAACGCTGCAGCTGAGAGACGGAGAGAGGGAGAGCGACGGGCCCGAGCCTCATTAGTAAAAAGGACCTCATTTGGCTTTTTCTTGGCCTTACCTCTCCACCTTAACAGCTGTTGTAAGCTGTCGCACTCACTCTGCTGCTGCTTGTTCTCCTTCGGGGGTCGAGCGCCGGGTGGGTGGGCCCTCAGGCCAGTCCTCAAAGGGGCTCCGACCGGCCCAGTGCGAGGCTGATTTATTCACATAAAAATTCATAAAAAAGGGGACCAAAACCAATAATTCATTGATCTGTTCACAAGTACTGGTTGTTTATCCCAACCCTGATCCAGCTGACTCCTCTGTACCAGAACCATCCATTATTCAAGATGACAAAAAAAAAAAAAAAACACACTGCGCTGACTTACAAAGTCATTTTAAACAATAACTTTATGCCATATCATGATTACGATCACTACTACGATAATCTATATTATAAAAGCCAAGTGGCCTCTGTGTGCATGTGTGTGTCCGGGGATTCACACAAAATCCGTACACAGCTGACTGCTGCAGTCTGGCATATTTATGTATTTTTGGTCAAGGAACAGACTAGTGAAAATGGCAGGTTGATAGGACGCACATTTTGGGAGATATTAGTAATTTTGGAATACAACCACCTTACAATCATGTTGCTATGGCCAAAACGCTTTGGCGGTGACTGCTGGACAAATGCGGTACAGCATGCACGAATACACAACAGCAGAAAAACTACCATATCCAGAACCTGTGGATCCCTACAGGTCAATGCGATAGTTACCATTATCTCTGTAGGCAACAGGATTCATCTACTGATTTTAAAAAGCAGCTGTGGTTTTACTTTGCGTAGCTCCTACATATTGAGATATTATCAAAAAACATTTTTACAATAAGGTAAGATTTTTGTTTGTTTTTATTTCAAATTTCAACATTTAAAACCAAATACAAGGAAAAACAATATATAAAACAAGAAAAAAAATTGTAAAAAGGAGCGGGATGAAAACAAGACAAGATAAGATACGATATTGGAGAATTTTCACAGTTAACAGCAGCAACATACAACAAGTAAGTGCAGCGAAAAAGACAGGAAGAAAAATGAGTGAAAAATGAAATACAAAGAGAAAAACAAGAAATTTGGTATTTATATAAATATAGACCTAAAATTAAAGCATCATTACATCAGTTTTAAATCTTCTACTTCTAGATCTCTGAACTATTCATCCTGTTCTGAACAAAGTGAATAAATTGTTAAAGTCACAAAATCAGGATTCAACTGTTTCTGTCTTTTGTTACTTTTTAATGTGTGTTTTATGACATTCTTGTCTTCTTCTGCCTTTCACATTTCCATTTTGTTGAATCTTTCACAGTCTCTTCGCCTTGTTATGTCTTTTAACCCAGTTTATTCATGTATGTCATTGTCAGTTTTTTACACCGTTTAGTCTTTAACATCGTCTGATTTACATAACGTTCACTCGGGGCAAAATATCAATCTTTAAAGCTGCCGTTTTTGAGCATCACGGGAAATCATCAGGATGTATGAAATCTACCTCATGGTGCCCAGTAGTGGGTGATATTAAACAAGACAAAATGAAGACAGGAGTTAGGAATTTAAATGCATTTTCTGTGTTTCATTCAGCTGATGATGCTTGTCATGAGCCTTTAATTTTAACATTTAACTAAAGTCTGTCTGTCTTTTATTTACTTGTTTTTAATTTTCTAAAAGAGGACAAATAAAACCTTGTTACTTGCAGGGTTTCCACTCTCATAACCCACACGGAAAACCTTCACTACTGCCTATCCTCTCTTAAATGGTTCTATATCAACTCTGTAGACAAATATCTAAAGTGAATTTCAACCTTAAACTACAGTTGTGGCCACTAAACAGAGGCATAACAGGCTGAACAGGACAAAACATTGTTATCTGTGACCTTTTGAGCAGGTTAATCATCTGACTTAGGTTCAGTTTTTGCGCTAAAATGATGTAGATCTCACAGAATCATCCAGTCACATAAGGAAATAAAAATCAAAACAATTCAGCCAGAGGTGTGATGAGGGACGCTGCTCAAGTTACTTGTAGAAGAAGAGCAAAAACGTCCATGAAATTAACCCATAAAGGCCCAAACAGCCACTGGTGAGAAAAACCATCTACTGATCTAAAAGGTTTAATACCTGTTGATCCACTAATTCTATCAATTCATGTAAATAATTGGTGTAAAATGCAGTTTATCATCTTTTCATGGTCATCAGATATGACTCATTTGGACGTTCAGAGGCTCCGTAGTTACCATGGAAACACCGTCATCTGCTACAACGTTGATTCCCCAGTAAAACCCATGGAGTTGGATCAATGTCAGTGGGTGGACACACTGGGTTTATGTTCAGTTAATGAGAGATTTTGTTGAAAAAAGTACATTTTTCTTCCGTTTTCTCAGTTTCTGATATAACAATCAATTTTGAATTGAGATTTAATGCACATCTACATGGTCAGTATATAAAATATGGGAAAATTCTTGATTTTCACTGGAAAAATGCAAAATATAGAGGAAAATATTATAATAAATGGTGATAAATCACTTAAGAAAGGTTAGATAAATAGAAAAATTAATTTGGGAACTGCCACAAAAGTAGCACTGGGTCTTTATGGGTTAAAAAAAGATGATATTATAATTATTATTATTATTGTTCTTAAGTTAAAATTATTATTCATAATATTACTCATCCCTTACCCTGTTCTTCATGTCAGAATTTACTGAAGCTGGTTTTAACCCATAAAGACCCAGCGCTACTTTTATGTCAGTTCCTAAATGAAATGTTCTCTATATATAACCTTTCTTAAGTGATTTTTCACATTTATTTATTATACTATCCTCTGCATTTTGTATTTTACCCGTATAAATCAGGTATTTTACTGTATTTAATTCACTGATCCAGTAGATGTTCATAAAAGCTCAGATTTAAAGTTGAAGGTTATTAAATCAAAAACAGAGAAAACTGCAGAAAAGTGACTTCTTCAGTAAAATCTGTCATGAACTGAACATAAACCCAGTGTGTCCATCCACTGTCATTGATCCAACTCCATGGGTTTTACTGGTGAATCAGTGTTGTAGAAGATGACGGTGTTGCCACGGTAACTACTCAGCCTCTGAACGTCCAAATGGGTCATATCTGATGAGCACGAAAAGGTGAAGAACTGTATTTTACACCAATTATTTACATGGATTAATGGATCAACAGGTATTAAACAGTTTAGATCAGTAGATGTTTGGGTCTTTATGGCTTAAGTGTCTTTTTCCACTGACTGTTGGGAAAATGGACAGATCAGATATAGACTTGAGGAAATGAGCCGACAGTACACATGTATGTGTGTGAATGTCTGTATGAGTCTAAGATGTACACATCAGCAGAAAATTATTAAAAGCAATACATAAATCATTTTAACCCATAAAGGCCCAGTGTTACTTTTACGGCAGTTCCCAAATAAAAGCTTCTCTCTATTTAACCTTTCTAAGTGATTTATCACCATTTATCATAATATTATCCTCTGTATTTTGAATTTTTTTCAGTGAAAATCAGATATTTTCCTATATTTAATTAACTGATCATGTACTTTAATCGTCATGCTGACATTACATTTGAGTGTTATTATATCAAAAACACAGAAAACCTATGAAAAGTTACTTTTTCAGTAAGATGTATAACTAACTGAACGTAAAAACCAGTGTGTCCATCCACTGTCACTGATCCAACTCCATGGGTTTTACTGGTGAATCAATGTTGTAGAAGATGATGGTGTTTCCATGGTAACTACGGAGCCTCTGAACATCCAAAAGGGTCATATCTGATGACCATGAAAAGATGAAGAACTGCATTTTACACCAAATATTTACATGTTTTGATAGGATTATTGGATCAACAGGTATTAAACAGTTTAGATCAGTAGATGGTTTTGGTTGATGGTGGACGTTTGGGTCTTCATGGGTTAAAAAAGAAGACGAAGTTTGTTTTAACTGTATTTAGTTAATTTCTGTCTGAAACATTCACTTCCTGGTCAGATCGGGACAAAACATTTGGAGTGACAAAAGACAGTGGTGAAAGTAGGACTCAAACTCACGCACCTCAGACATGTTCACTAGCTTCATTATCTACTCTATCCAGTCAGGTTTTATATAACCTCATTTTAAGCGGGGTGCCCCTATAGAATACCTGCCACCGCTGACGTCTACATTTTGTCTAATCACAGGTATTTTCGGACAAGTAGGGGGTTAAATATATGACTGACGGTTGCAATCACCAACCACTGATCAGAAACAAGGCCAGTGTCCGTGTATTATGGAGCAGAATCTTGGAAAAGTGGCTTCAGCGTAAAACAAACGTCAGGTTCATCTATATTTATAGTTCATCTGTATTGGACCAAGAGCTGCAGAAGCAGTGAGTGTATTTTCACACTCTGGCACTTGTCTTCTGGCTTAAAATATTATTAAAAAAACTGATTTCATGTTATTAAACTTGGCTGAGATGCAAATGTTTACAGTGATCATATTTACACCATCCTCTCTACATGTACATGTGCTTCATTCCTTTTTCCTATTTTAGTCAGATTTGCTGAGTGAGACTTGTATTTTTCATGAATCTCTACCTCTTTGACCTACTTCACCAGGCTTTCCTCAGGTGTCTCATCTTATCTCACTGGTCAACTCATGGTTTTTACTTCTTACTTCACTCATAAAGACCCAAACAGCCACCGCAGACCAAAACCATCTACCGTTATCAACTGTTGAATACCTGCTGATCCACTAATCCTATCAGTACATGTCAATAATTGGTGTAAAATACAGTTCGTCGTCTTTTCGCGGTCGTCGGACATGACCCATTCGGACGTTCACAGGCTCCGTAGTTACTGTGGAAACACCGTCATCTTCTACAACATCAATTCACCGGTAAAACCCGTGGAGTTGGATCAGTGACAGCGGCTGGACACACTCGTTTTACATTCATTTATTGATATCTTTGAGGAAATACTCTCTTTTTCTTCAGCTTTTCTTTGTTTCTGATATAATAACCCTCAACTCTAATGTGAGCTTTTATGAACGTCTACATCGCCTGCTCTCAGCTGCATTTGAATAGAGTTTTTATTCATCAGTTCCGATCTGCACTTTCTTTTAAGCTTAAAGTTTTTATCTATTTATGTTTGTTTTTTTTCCTCTTCTCTTTCATGCCTTTACTTTTTATTGCTGCTGTAATGCTTTTAATGTTTTACCTAAAGCGCTTTGAATTGTCTTGTACATGAAATGTGCTACAGAAATAAACCTACCTTACCTTACTTTACATCAGGGGTCTCCAGTCCTGGTCCTGGAGGGCTGGTATCCTGCATGTTTTAGTTATCTCCTTCTTCCAGCACACCTGACGGTCATCATCGGGCTTCTGCAGAGCGTAATGATAGGCTTATCATTTGAATCAGGCGTGCCGGAGGAGGGAAATATCTAAAACATGCAGGATACCGGCCCTCCAGGACCAGGACTGGAGACTCCTGATCTACATGATCAGTGAATTAAATATGGAAAAAATACCAGATTTTCACAAAAAATATTAAAAGAAGCACAATTTAGAGGATAACATTAGAATAAATGATGCTAAATCGCTTAAGAAAGGTTAAATAAAGAGAAAAATGAGTTTAGGAATAGCTATAAAAGTAGCACTGGGTCTTTCCGGGTTAATCAGTGCTATTCATTTACTCTTTATCAGTTTTAATTATTTCTATTTTTGACCGTTTTTAATTCACATGTATGATTTATGTGTTTACTTAAAGGGCTCGTATTTATCCAAACCTACTTTTATTAGTCTTTGGTTCATTTATTTGTGTATTTGGACCCTAATAGTTCAAAAAGTTTGAATTTGAACCCTCCAGATGCTGCAAAACTATCTTTAGATTAATTCTGGCAAGATTTCTACAACCTGTTTTAATTCCTTCTTAATTTGTGACGTTTTATAACTAGTTACGTCACGACATTTGCACATATAAGGTCCAGACTTCCGATGAACATTTCTCCGAGTTCGACATAATTGTTTATCGGCAGCAGTGGTTGGAGTAAAAACTGAAAATATGTCCAAACTTCGAGCCGATGACCTAAAATGTTCAATTGTTGGTTGAATGGGTTAGGGTTAGCCAACAACCGGGAGGGGGCGGGGTCATGTGCATTTAAAGGGCCAGCGCTCCAAAGCACCTTTCTCGTGTCATTACTCAGAAATAGGGTTGAAGATGGAGCTGTGGAGTTGAATAAATGAAGAATTCAGAGCCAAGCAGAGCATTTACAGTTTATGGAGACCACAGGGAAAGGCTGGAAAATGAAGAATTCCATTTAAAAAATTTAAAAAAAAGAAAAAAAGCAAAATATCACTCCTTTTGAAAAGCTTAAATAGAGAGAAAAATTATGTTGGTCTTGCTGTAAAAGTAGCAGTGGGTCTTTCTGGGTTAATCAGTGCTATTCATTTGCTGTTTTAATTATTTCTGTTTTCAGACGTTTTTAATTCACATGTATGATTTATGTGTTTACTTAAGTCCAATGGTGTGTCTTTATTCTATCCACCTAATTCGCCCCATTCTTTTTATAGCCCATTGTTCTCCCTCCTGGAATGAAATGTTCTATAAATAAAGTTTTGTTTGGATTGACCTATTTTTAAAAAGACTTTCAGAAAGTATTAAAGCAAACCATTAAATAAAAAGTGAGATAAGATCCGCACAACCTGTGAGCTCCAAGGAGGTGTTTATTCTTAAGACAAGCCACGGCATTACATTTTAGGGATTTCTCTGAATTTAGTGTCAGTTTTAGTGCCATAATTATCGCTTAACAGCTACTTTTTTTTTTTTTTTATCTGAGCCATTCAAATCAGACTGTTTCCTACATTCATTATGTCTGAATACAACGCTGCCTCCTTCAGTTTAATCCCATCCTTTATAAAAGTCTATGCGTCTAATTAATTCTCACAACCTAACGTGGTGAAATTTTACAGGCAGATTAAAACATTAATCTGTCTTTTTTTGTACCGTTGCACCTTGAACATTTCACAAATGGATAAGTGTTCTAATCACTGCTCGTGCTCGATGGCAGACTTTTACAGATACAGCGCAGCATCGAAGCCATTTGGGGAAAGGTCATGGATTTATCTTTGCCCTCGAGCCCTGAGGAGAATTCACTCTTTTGCTTGACTGATCTATTTTGAGTACTTGCAAAGACCGTCTGGATTCACGGGAAAAAAATGAGACGTACGCAGACATAAAGATACAATACAGTGTCAAGCGTCTCTGCGGAACAAGCTACAGTTCCAGTCTGAGCGTAGACATATTTCAACTTTAAGTGTAAAGTGTGATAAACTGTAACGGCGGTCTTACTTAGAATCAGAACCCGGGGTTTCCTAATGCACCGGCGCTCGGTAAAAGCCTCATATACTAACTACCTTTTGCAGCCATCAATCAGCGCCACGCCACTTTATGTAAGCCAACATCAGCGAGTTCACTCACACTTCAGATACATTTGAACACCCACTTCAATGCAGAGACCGGCTCTGTAAGTGGAAAAACAACTCTTCAAATTAACACTTGTCATCCCCAAATAATTATCTGTGGAAAACAAGCACGCTGGAAAATTAGCTGTATATTTTTGTCTTGAGGAACAGTCACCTTTTATTTCAACGGACAGAGCTGTTTGACTGTGCGGTTTTACTGTTTCCACATCAGTCTCTCACATGACAGGACTCTCCATGGTGCCTAACGCCCGCTCCGGCAATTTCACAGTTTTACAAACGGTGAATATAACCCAGCGCATATGAAGCAAAAGAGACAAAAACGCAGGATCGGGCCGGATTTTAGACCGTTAAGGCCGTGTGATAAAAAGATAAGCAGCATTAATAGAACGCTCATGATAAGCATTCTGATTTCAGTTATAGCAGGGGTTCCCAAGGTGGGGTACGCGTACCCCCAGGGTACTTGGAAGAAGCCCAGGGGGTACTTGACATTTTTGGGAAAAATACATTAAATAAGTCATCATATACCGAATACAAAATAAATAATGAGGATTAATGCTGAAATATAGAACACGATAAATACATTCAAATCAGAATCAGCTTTACTGGCCAAGTATATAGGAATTTAGCTTCAGTTTTTCTTTGCTCATGATATATAATTACAACATGAACCCAAAACAAAAATGAACTCAACCACACTTGAACATAGACCTAATATAGACAAACATTCAACTAGAGACACGTTTTGTTGTTGTTGTTGTTTTGTTTTTATTTTGTTTTTTCAGAATCGACAAAAGTGGGTTGAGATTTACGGTGGATTTATGTTTAAATATTCTATAGAGTGCAAATTAGAGTTTTTATACAGTGAGTGGATGTGCACAAGGATCACATATATTAGTCATCATATATTATTTTTATTTATTCAATCACCTTGTTTAAGCTTTGGCAACACTGTAAGAACATTTTTATTTCATACTATTCAAAATGAGTTTATTTGAGTAGCTAAGTAATTATTTTTTGTTGATGAAAGGTTAATTTATTAATTAATGACCAGTTTATTTATTTTTCTTATCAATGAAAGAGGGCACTTTTCAGTTTATATTTTGAACACAAAATTTATTTTAAAAAAATGTGGTGTTTTTTATATATCACATTTAAAGTTTAAGAAATGTCTTAAGTATAAGATCATTCAGGAATATTAAGTGGAGATGTTAGCTGTATTTTTCTTCTTATTGATTCTTTTGTTATGAGAATGCTCGATGATGTACAAATTTAATTCACTATAAGCGGTGTCTCAGGTGAGAAGGATACGCAAAAAATAAGCTTCTGCTTCTGGCCTATTCCTTTTTTTGGTTTTTTGTGGTTGTACTGTGTACGGTGATAACTGTACAAACCAAAAATAAACTATTCATCCATTTAAATAAATGTTGTTTGTTTACAAAGCTTTGAAACTATAAGACACCTTTGGCACAGGAACAATTTTGCCAATTTTTTTTCAATCAGTTGGGGGTACTTGGCTAAAAAAGTATATTTCAGGGGTTACTCCACTCTAAACAGTTTGAGAACCACTGAGTTATAGTATTGATTGAGATGTTAAATCACTGTTTCTTAAAGGATGATTTTGGTCCTGAGTAAAAGGAAAAAAAAAAAAAAAGCTAGACACAACAATGCGAAAGATGTAACTTGACGAAAAAATATAAATAACAAAAAATCCATAAAGATGTAACAAAGAAATGCTGGACAAAACATATAACTAATAGCAAATGAAAGAAATAACAAAAGAAAAATGGCATAAAGAGGGACAATAAAACCAAAAACAACATAAAATGCAACAAACTATACATTAAAGCTATTTTAGGACAAACATGATGTAAGATATAGCAAGATTTAAACGATGAAATGAGGCAAAAAAAAATAAAAACAAAAAGATAGTAACGTAAAACTCAAGACAAAAACAATTTGTATCTATATCGGTTTTTTTGAGGTTTTTTTTTTTTTTTAAATCCCTAAAGACAAAATAAAAATAGATATTGGGATAATGATCCTTATTATCTTCATTAGAGATTCATATACAGAAGACGTAACCAAACAAATAAATAAAACAAAAAGTTAATTAACTGAATTTTTTTTATCATTTTCTAATAGATCAGAGCAATTTAACATCCACTATCATTATCATACATATTTTACATCATGATAATTGTATTTATTAAATAAATACAGATTTTTCTTTTGTCTTAAGTCTTTATTTGTGAAGATTCTTGTTTTACTTCATTTCAATCATGTATATTTTGACATTGAGTGGATATTTTGTCATTATAATAGTTAGATTTCTGAAATGTCCTGCTGTTTCGTAAGTGTTTGTCATGTTCTGACCATAAAGAAGAGCTTAAAATGACAAATAACCATCTTTTATATAATCTTATCTTGTCAAAATTTTAAAAATACTTTGATAATCAGTGACTGCTGATGTGTTTTGGTCAGGACACATATTGTTTCTCTTTGCGTTTTTTGCCATTTCCATGTTTTAAATCAAATTAAATCAGCCTTTAACCTCATGATTTGACATTTATCATGATAATTCTAAATATTTTGGGCCCCGTTTCTAAGCTTCACATTAAAATGCACCAGCAGGAGATTTGTATAGTATGATAATGGTTTGGTTTGTTTTGGGATCTAGGCAGAACGTCTCCTATGGTTAAATATGCATGATAATCACTCTCCAGCACGGCTCGGTTCAGCTCTACCATTGTCCTCCGTTATCTAATGTTATGTCTTTAATTGATTTTTGCAGAATAATTAATGATGCAAACAGAGACGTGAGGACTAATTAAATCCTTGTGCAAAAACAAACAAACAAACTACACATCCTCACGGTGAAATATGTTTCCTAAAAAATATAAATATCAGTGAAACACCTCAGCTCGTATCATTAAAGTTTAATGACGAAGCTGCACAGTAACGGTGCAAATGAAGTCCATTTCTAATCCATGCACCGCTGAGGCTGGCGCCCACAGCAGATCTCAGACCAGAGAAGTAAAAGATGTCTGAAAAGTGACAGGTCAAACAGCAGGAAGACCTCAGCTGGAAACCCGGCAGCAGAAGAGACCAAATTCAGGAAAAAGGAGCGTTACAGCAAAACAGCCCCTCGGAAATACATACACTGCTTTGAGAATTAGCGATGCATCATGGGTGTCGAGCTCATTTATGTTCACGGGCCACCCAGTATGATCCCAAGTAGGCCAGAGCAGTACAATAACACTATTACAACCTATAAATAATGTCAACTCCAAACTTTTCTCATGTTTTAGAGTGAAAAAAATAAAATGACATTAAGGAAATTAACCCATAAGGACCCAGTGTGACTTTTGTGTCAGTTCCCAAATTAATTTTTCTCCCCATTTTACCTTCCCCAAGAGATTTATCACCGTATATTACAATATTTACCACTGACTTGTGCATTTTTTTTTTATCCCCAGTTGAAAATCGTCTATTTTCCTGCGTTTAATTCACTGATCGTTTAGATGTTCATAAAAGCTCAGAGTAAAGTCAAAGGTCATTACATCAAAACAGAAAAAAAAAAAAGAGTGACTTAAAAGTACAATATATCACTAACTGAACATAAACCCAGTTTGTCCATCCACTGTCATTGATCCAACTCCACGGGTTTTACTGGTGAATCGATGTTGTAGAAGATGACAGTGTTTCCACGGTAACTACGGAGCCTCTGAACGTCCAAATGGGTCATATCTGATGACCATGAACAGATGAAGAACTGTATTTTACACCACTTATTTACATGTATTGATAGGATTAGTGGATCAGCAGGTGTTAAATATTTTAGATCAGTAGATGCTCTTAGTTGCAGGTGGATGTTTGGGTCTTTATGGGTTAATTTACATATTGTATTCTAATGACACGGACCCTGACCTCAGCCACTGTTGTAAACTTTATTCACCCTTCCTTCACATAATTGAATCAGCTTTGGTTTCACTGAGAAGTGAGTCACACATTTCAGAGGCAAAGAGGCAGTAATTCCTCTTTTTGGGGAATAAAAGAGGCCCTATTTTCAGGTATAAACACTACTTTCAGGACTTTAGTGTCGTATCAGTGGTTGGTGAACTGCCAGATCATTTTCATTACGCTTTCACAAGCCAAATATTCTGTTTAGTCCATAAAAATGTGGCAGTAATTGTGAAAAAGACCCCCAGCGCACACAGTGATGTCTACTGGGAGCTTGTTTTCCACTAATTAACACAGAAAAACCTTTAAAAATCATGGAAATGTTTAATAAATGATCAAAAATGCTGATTAACTGAACAAATAGTTGTTCAGTGTTCATAAGATTCAAGGATTATTGTGATTTACATACATTTCTTTATCATTACAGGGTTTATTTTCTTTGCATTGTCAAATAAAATCTAAATATTTCACTTTAGTTTCTGTATTTTATCAAAATTATAGTTTCTGCCTCTAGATTTATTAAATGTTTTGACCATAAAAGGAGGTAAAACCGCAAACTAACCATCTGGCTTCTTCATGTTTTACCCTAAATCAGCTGTTATTAATGCTGATTTCTCATTTATGGTGACCTGGGACATGTTTTAATAGCCCGAATTAAACTTTGTACTTGTTTTTTTAAAGTTTCACTGCAAAATTACTGTGTCACCTTGAGATTCGCTGAAGAGTCACATATTTTAATGGACACAAGCATGAATTCATTTTTTTTATTGTTAGTTACATTTAATTGTAAAAGCTGGATTTCATTTCTGTGTCAGCTATAAGTAAAACCGCCACATCAGATTTGTAATGAAATGAGTGTTTTTATGTGCATTATAGAGTCATATAGGAAGGACTTTGTCAGTTTAGTCATAAAAAATTAGACAAAAGTAGCAAAAAAGCATCATTAAATGTATAGTTTAAGTTATTTAGTAAGTGAAAATAGCCCTTCTGGTATCTGATTAGTTAATATTTTCTAAAGAAGACAGTGTTTTTAAGCTTTTATGCCAATCATTTATCAGGAAAAACATACTGTGGGTTTTAATACGACATCCTCTGTAATATTTACAACCATCGCAGAGTCACTTCAGAGGCAGTCGGCGAAATGAAGGACCAACATCCTGTTTTGCATCGTGTTTGATGACTTTTCCTTGTTTAATGGAGGTGAAAATGTGTTGTACCTGCTGGATTTTCAAGTGTTTTGAGTCACTGAAGGAAAAGTCATCAAATCTCCGCCTAAACCCTGTCATATCCATGTTTTACTGCTGTCAGACGTTGAATCCATTAACCCATGAAGACCCAGGGCTACTTTTGTGACAGTTTGTCTCTATTTAACTTTTCTCAAATGATTTATCGCCATTTATTATAATATTATCCTCTGTATTTTGCTTTTTTTCAGTAGTCGCTTTTCCATCGACCCTCAAATTGCACAAATATAACTTAAAAATTTGCCAAATGGAAAAAAGACAATTTCACCAAAACTGTTTTTTTTTTTTTTTTATTAAAAGTTTTTGCGCTTGCAAGAGGTGGTTTTTCAGGCATAGCGCAATTGGTATATCACGCAAAAGTACAATGGAAAGACCTTTTTCTGCAACTTGAGTCATGTGAATAACAAAAACAAAAAAAAAAAAACACGATGTTGACGGACGTGACAACAACTGAAGAAGAAGAGTTTAAAAGAAACATGGTGCAGTATGTGTGGACACACCAGGAAACCCAATCATTTTTTAATTTAGTACAGGATAGAGGGGTAATATAGAATAAAAATGAATATATCTGTAAATCAACACCATATTTACATTCATCAACATGTTCATGGAATGACTTCTCGTGTCATCTCGCAATAATAAATAAACAAATCATCACATTTGGGATTTAATGGAAAAACCGACATTACACACTTCTGTTTTTTCAACATTTAGTAAATATTGGTAAAGTTTTGCGCAGATGTCCGATGGAAAAGCGACTAGTGAAAATCGGGTATTTTCCTGTATTTAATTCACTGATCGTGTAGATATTCATTACACTCTGATTAAAGTTGAAAGTTATCATTTTAGAAACAGAGAAAACTTAAGAAAAAGGGATTTTTTTCAATAAAATCTCTCATGAACTGAACATAAACCCAGTTTGTCCATCCACTGTCATCGATCCAACTCCATGGGTTTTACTGATGAATCAATGTTGTAGAAGATGACGGTGTTTCCACGGTAACTACGGAGCCTCTGAACGTCCAAATATGGTCATATCTGATGACCATGAATAGATGAAAAACTGTATTTTACACCAATTATTTACATGTACTGATAGGATTAGTGGATCAGCAGGTATTCAACAGTTGAGATCAGTAGATGCTTTTGCTTTCCAGTGGCTGTTTGGGCCTTTATGGATTAAATCTAACCTGAACTTTAGGGTTGTAGTTCTCCACCCTGGTCTCATTACTATTTTTTTTTAAGTTCTGAGTCCCCAGCCTCCGACACAGAGGATTTTTTTTTTTTTTTTTTTTACTACCACAGCTTCTCTGATTTATTTGTTAACATAATTACTGTGGCTTGAAAAGAAATCTCTCAAACACTTCATCTCAGTGTAAAATCCTTTGCTAGCCCTTGATTCTTTTTCCCAGGCTGCTATATTCTGCTCCTCACTTTCAACTGGACTCATCTCTCATACCTCAAACCATATCAATCTGTACTGTGTGAAAACCCTCTACCCATAATGCCCCTGCTGAGCATCTGCTCTGGTGTTGGACTTGACTTGGTCTTAGACTTATCTGGTCTCGACTAGAACTCAATAACTTATAAAAATTGTTAGTAATTTTGCTCGATCAATCTAATAATTGCTGCCTTTCTGCTAATTAAAATGCGCTAATTTCAAATTCAGTGTGTTCTTGTTATAAAAAATATACTTTCAACTCCTCCGCTCATTATAAACAGTAAAACCCACTACCCATAATGCCCCTGCTGCATGTGGATCTGCTCTGGTTTTGGACTTAACTTGGTCTTAGACTTATCTGGTCTCGACTAGAACACAATAACTCATTAAATTGTTAGTTAATTTTGCTCGATTAATCTAATAATTGCTGCATTTCTGCTAATTAAAATGCACTAATCTCAAATACAATGTGTTCTTTTTTTATAAAAAGATATACCTTCAACTCCTCCGCTCGCTATAAACAGCAATAATTACTTACTGTAAATGTTTCCAAGGAATAACAGCCAGGCAGCAGAGGTAAATTATAATTATCTTCTGTTCAGAGCTAATTTCCCAGTAATAAAGTTGCTTTTTGTTATTCTGCGCTGCCATTAACATTGCATATTTTAATGCTGCCAGTCCCTGGTGTGTTCCTCTTGAGGTCTGATGGTGTTTTCACTTTTTCCACTGACATTTAAATGGGGCGCAGGAAAGAATGCACTCAATATGTGTTCGGCGGGAGGAGCAGGTTCACTCATTAACACCAGCGTAGATAGAAATCCATCTGTCAAAGGCCAAAGTTGTGTTTACAGCTCCGGCTACTGATCATATCCAGGTTTGACCACCGAGGTGTGGCAAGAGTGATTAATCAAGCAAGGATTCAACCTGGCTGTTAGTTCACGGTTCAACGACGCTCACCATCGCATTGATTTATGACTCAAATTATTGTCGTTTTCATTACCCAGCGGAGCGAACAAGGCCTATAAGCCCTGACACAACAACTCACACTCGGAGTAAAATCTTACCTCTAAGATACTATTATTCATATAGATTGAATTGGCAAGGGTTCAATAACATAGAGCAGGGGCAGTTGTGTTGAGTTTGGCTTGACCCGCCTCTTCGAAAGCCTTTCAGGTTTCTTTCAGGGTAGTTGATAGCTTTTTCAGTTGCACACTAATACTATAAATAGAGCCAAATGTTCCGAGGCAGCGCTCTCATCTCCAGGAATTTTCCACACATAAGCTATTTTTTTGTTTGTTTATTTCTCATTATTACTGTTTGTTACTGTTGAGTGTGTCAAGAATTGGAAAAAAGTAAAAGAAACAGAGAAAGAAATTCAGTTTGGATGTGCCGCAGTGATCTGATCTGATGTGAACTTCCCAGTGATGTACTGGGATTGAGAATAACTGGTTTTGATTTGTGGCTTCATGGCTGGTACACAGTGTCACAGACTCATACTTGTTTACTATCCGGCTGACAATAAGCCTCCAAAACAAGCAGCGTACAAACAGCACATTCGCATTGTCTTGGAGAATAAAACTCCTGCGATGTCCCTCTGTAAAATCAAACTGGATGTCACTGAGAGGAAAACCATCTCCTCGGGGATGGAATTAACTCACACAGACAATATGCCCTCGTCGCCGTGCTCACTTCATTTATTGCACATTACAGATTCTTCTACTAACACTGCTCCAACATTCCAACATGCCATCGACGGCACATCACAGGGGGAATGCAACAATTTACTTTGAGGTCTACTTCAATTTATGACAAACCAGATCAAGGCAGACGAGATGTAAAATGTTTAGACACTGGTGGCTGTTGGGCTGGGATCTGACAGGGCTGAGAAAGTATTGCATTAATGATGCCACTTTTAAAGCTCATTTTTATACAGATAAACAGTGTGAAATGATGAAATCCAATTAGAGCAATAAGGGAACGCCAAGGCAGAAACCAAGAGTATTAAGCCATCTGCCAGTGAGTAAAGATTGCTGCAGGGCTGTCTAATTGAATTTTATCCTCTGACACAAAATCTTAATAGTGACCCAAATCAAAAGAAAGTTTGCCTTGTGATGTGCACTGCAAAAACCAACCAGCCTCCGTGTAGTCGTCTGATTACGTGGACTAAGGTGAGGATTGTCTTGAAGTCTGAAACATATTGCATGTGCAGGAAAAACAGGAGACAATAATGCGGCGCTGGGTTTGAGATTTCTTGCCAAAATGCCAAAACGTGCAGGTAAAAGCCAGACTAAATCCCCCCCCTTTTCTGCACAGATTCTGCCTCAAACTGCTCATTTTGCAGGACATTAATCGGTGAGTGTAACTGCACAGGGGCTGCGTTGACTGGATGTTGCATCCTGAGGAGTGTAAGCAGGCAATCTTTGTGCAGCCCCTGAAATCCCTGTGATGCTCCCAACATCAGCCTCACTCCCATTTACATCAAAACACCCAAATATCTCTGACTCCTAGTCTGCAGCCAGCCTCCACAGGTGCAGCAGCCTTGTCTGCAGGATTCAACAGTGTCTGCTTTTCCCCTTTGAACCATATTTGCATAAAGGCTTCTCTTTCAATTTATTGACAGATGCAATCAAATTTGCCATGCAGACTGGGTGGCCCTACTGTAACCCTGAATGAAAAGCCTCCTTCCATGCACGCAAACACTCATTCCAACACTAAACTAAGTTGACGCAAAAGATGAGTAATAAAGCAAAACAGGCTGTGATGCATAAATTACAGATTGCACGCACAAAACATTTCTGCCATAGATTTCACCTGTGTTGCTCCGGAGTCTGTCCGAATCCGTCAGTGTCTGGGTTGAAACGCAACCTTCGGACTGTACAGCAGAGACGAGGCAGCAACAAATGATCTGTGGTGAAGAGATGGAAACTGACGCTCGTTAAGCCAGTCAAATGCACAGTTTCCCCGGAGGATGCTCGCAGGTCATCAGCTCAACTTTAATCGCCACAGTGAGTGAAGGCGCTCCGTCTTTGGTGATGCGCCGCGGTTCGCAAGTGCCGCGCAGCCACTGCTGTCCCTGCTCCACACTGGCACTTTAGTTCTCACGGTGACAAAAAAATAAAGAAATAAATCCGAGAGGAGAGAGTGAGGAAGGAG
>JAPQRP010000009.1:6117195-6134591 GCA_037367295.1 Apogon hyalosoma | reverse complement strand
TGAACCACATTGGCTTCCTGGGAAAACCAGGCGAAGTGTCACCGGTGGCTTACTCGTCACGTTGCTGTTTGTCATAGCGGCGGTAATATCCTACGGGAAAATTCAAGAATATGTTGTTGTTGTTTTTCAGGAGTGGTTTTATGAATGTCAGCCTCATTTGACAAGTCTTTTTTTTTGCCAGATGTAACAAAAGGTGCACATCATGTCAACATCTATGGATAAGGAAAAGGTTTTCATCTGAAGTGGTCGTGATGCAATTTGTTTCAAGTTTTTCAATGAAAGTTACATTTATGGGCTCATAATGGACAACAAACATACAAAGAAACATCACACAGAATATATAAAGAGAGAAGTGTCTAAAGGTGATACAGTTTTGAACAAAGGAAAGGGCTTTTTACATTTTGCTCCACTTCCTGTTTTGCACTTTTCACTTAATCTTCCATATTTTATTTATGGCAGTGTCTACTACCACAGTACTGTGGCACGAAATATGGGTTTGTCTATTGCCACAGAGCCAATCAAATGTCAGCATTTGTACTAGAGCCAATCAGGGCTACTGTTCCATGAACTCATTATCGTCTTGTAGCTACAGTACTGTGGTCATATATGGCGTATACTTCAGTGCATTATTTGTGCATTTTGCTACCACAGTACTGTGGCAATAGTTTGAAAAAATTAGTGATAATATATAGAATAGGAATTATTGTTGTAAATACTCTATATGTTGTTTTATGGTGTTCTTTGCTCTGTGCAGTCAGGCTGGAGAAGGTGGGCGGAGCTACATGTTAGATGCAGCGGTGTGCCATCAAACGCCATGTGACTTCTCAGTTCTGTCAGTTCAGTGCATTAAGTGGTGTGGGGCTGTGGAATTCTGCACTCTGAAAGTTGTCCCAGGGGCTGATTTATATCAATGTCGGATTTACGTACCCCCCGATAGAAAATCTTCAGAGAAGAAAAAAAAAAAGCTATTTTGATACGTTGCAGTCTGATTACACTACCAAATGAGCTAAATATCTACTGTGTCACAGTCAGGCCTATTTGCTATCTGATTGCCTTGGTACTTTTTGGCTCTTTGGTAATAGACAAACCCATCTTTTGTGCCACAGTACTGTGCCAATAGTTACTTCGTTTATTTATTGTAAAGTGCGCAGGCCAACATGTGCAGGACTGGTACTACACTTTCATACTTGGAGCAATAAGATTTAGATACAAAAAGGCTGTTTACGTGGCTTTTAATGTCAAATGCATAGCAAGAAATACCTGAACAAAAGTTTAGTAACACTTTGTACAATTAAAGTGCCAATATTAACCATTATTATACATTATCTATTATTTATTTGCTTATTAATGTACACATTAATATTGCAGTGACTTTTTATTTGTCATTATAAAGCACTAATTAAAATATGACTATCTTCTAAGACTACCAGATCATTAACTAACCGTTTTAACTCAGTAATGTCTTTATTATTTGCAAATGCTTTGCTCAGTGTGGACCTTGAATGTTAGTTTTATCACATGAAAAAATGCATAAACCCTGGACAATGCATTATCCTAAATATATATATTAAATATAATGGAGTATAGAGTAAACTTACAGAATAAAGTGTGTCGAAGGAAGGAAGGAAAGAAGGAAAGAAGGAAAGGCTGATCTGTATGTATATTCTAACTTCCAGAAGACCAGGTCAGGTGTTATTTATTCTTCTTTCTGCTCCTTCTCCGTCAGGAACTGTTCATTATTTGCTTTGTAAAATTGTTTTTGGACATTGTACTCCAACGGTACTTCCATTCCTTTACCTCCTCAAACTTCTGTGCGATCATGGAGAAGGCTCTGAAGATGCCCTCTGTAGGTCCTGTGATGGTAACTATTCTCTCAGGAGACGATCCTTCTGAAATATTGATCCGAGCGCCGCTCTGAAAACACAAACCCACTCTTATTCCTGAGTCTGTTTGCTGGAGTTGATTTGGCGGAACACATTCATTTACATTATAGATGTAATTTATTTTTACAGGTTATGGTTGTCAAAGCAAATGCTCACCTCTTCTCTCATTTTCTTTACAGTTTCCCCTTTCTGCAATAATGAAAAATATCAAAGAGAATGCTGGATTAGTTCTGTAAGAAGGAGAAAATAAGACAATACTGCACTCGATAAATGCTGATGGACTGTAAAATTAACCTACCTTCCCAATTATGCTGCCGACTTCCTGTGAATAAAAATATAGACACATTTTGTGAGAGAAGCAACACCCAGTGTACAGTAAAATATATTTTCCTCAATGCGTTTAAAGTGCAAAGCGATGTGTTGCCATTACAGCGACCAAAATAAACAGAGTTAATTCAGCTATTTGCAGTGCTGTCTCTTACCTTTCCATGCATCAGCAGCCTCAGTGTTAGCGTAACGTTCAGACTCCCATCTGAGGCCATTTCTTCCTTGTCAGACATTCTCTCTGCTTACTGAGCTTTAAAGTACGACTCTGAAAAAGAAATTCAGATAGTTCCAATCTGTAAGATGTGCAAGTATTTATATGATTCAGTTGATTATCTCTAAAGTTTAAGAGGGTCTCTGCAAAACTGTAGCGTGTGCATTGGACTCTGATAAATTGCATTTGTGTAGAAATGAATATGATGAATGAGTTTCTGTAGGTGATATTCTTTGCTTTGTGTCTGTTCCAAGGTTATAATTTCTGCTCATAATAAACACAGTCTCATCCTTCTGTTTATTACATGCTACAGCTGCAGGAAACCAACAAATGCACCATTTCCTGTGCTCAACAAGATTTTCTTGGGAATGAGCTACCGGTAACAGTCTGCGTTGGAGAGCAACTGTGAAAAGCTTTTGGAGATGCCAGGTACATCATCACTGTTAAAGTCGGTAGGAGACGAAAAGTTACGGATCATTACTTTCAAAATGATCATTATTTTTAAAAATTACAAAAGAGTGGAGTGGATTCTCTGCTAATGTTTCAGTAGACGGATGCTGTCTGATGAACAGCCTTCAGCAGATCTGGGCATTGTACGGCCCGCGGGCCACATGTGGCCTGATAGCTGACCCTAACTGGCCCGCACTGGCAAATTAAAAGTCAATGTAAATATATATATCATCGTAATAGAGGCAACCAATATAACGGCACTGCTTTTATTTTTGAAGGATCTGCTAAATTAAAGTTTATTGGCACTTACTTTCCGTACTTAGTTTAAGGCTTATTGGTTTGGATTGGTTATTTATTAGTTATTGGTTTGGTGGTAAGCTAACGCCAAAAAAAGAGATTGATTTAGAATGCAAAGTTTTTAACAAGACATGGACTGTAAGTATATCTTCACTGAAGTCAAAGGTAAAGAAAAAGAAAAGGAACTGAGATAATGCAAACAAAGGTGGATGGATTTATTGTTTTTAATGGAAAGTTCATATGGAGCAGGTTTTGCACATTTTCAAAAATGTTTTTGTGAATATTCATTAAAATAATTGTATTCTTTGCTCCACATTTGCATTGTATTGTTTAATTTACTGTATTTGTAGATATTGAGCAGAGCTACAACTGTATTGATCTGGCCCTTAACCACTGTCAAAGTTTCTCATGTGGACTTATAAGAAAACTAATTGCCCACCCCTGGCCTGAGGTTGTAGAACATGATCATGCAGAATAATTACTAATAAAGAGTCAATAATGATAATAATATTGATGCTGATAAGTAACTAGTTAATGGTGAGTATGTGCAGTGTAAGGTGAAATGCTATTGAAAGGGTTTATATTAAGATCAATGATTTATTTAACATTAATCCATAAAGGCCCAATCCTCCACTGGAGACCAAAACCATCTACTGATCTAAACTGTTTAATACCTATTGATCCACTAATTCTATCAATACATGTAAATAAATTGGTGTAAAAATACAATTTCTCTTCTTTTCATGGTCATCAGATATGACCCATTTGGACGTTCAGAGGCTCCGTAGTTACCGTGGAAACACCATCTTCTACAACATGATTTCACCAGTAAAACCCACGGAGTTGGATCAATGACAGTGGATGGACACACTGGGTTTATGTTCAGTTAATGAAGTCTTTGCTGCAAAACTCACTTTTTCTTCATTTTCTTTCTGTTTTGACATAATCTTTGAATTAACTCTGAGTTTTCATGAATATCTAGATCATATATAGGAAATTAAATATCGGAAAATATATCTTTTACAGTGTAACATACCAAATATAGAAGATAATATTATAATAAATGATGATAAATCACTTAAGAAAGGTTGAATAGAGAGAATAATTCATCAGGGAACCACAAAAGTAGCCCTGGGTCTTTATGGGTTAAGTTTACTTTAATGTAGATGTGTATTCGAGTAAAAATAATATGAAAAGCTTTTGTAAATGCCAGGTGCATCATCGTTGTTAAAGTCGGTAGGAGATGAAAAGTTACGGATCATTTACTTTCAAAATGAAAAATATATGAATATATAAAACCAGTGTTGGTGGATTCTGTGCTAAATGTTTCAGTAGACTGATGCTTTCTGATGAATTACAGCCTATTGTTGTTTCTCGTCTGATCCCGTAGATGTGACTGAGTGAAGATAAGCCTATCACTAAGGATAATCGTCATGTGTCTTTAGTTCGGGCTAAATACAACTTTTGTGACTGAGGCGGACGAGATAAGACACAAAGGAAGCCACTTTGGCCTGAGAATCAAGTGATGTGTGTGTGACTATCTCTTAATATCACACTGACAGCACACAATGTCCGCTCTGTTCAGGCCGCATATCCAATCCGTTGTATATTTCCAGAACAAATAAAGAATGTCTCAGTGCACCGAGGGGAGAGCAGCTTATTGCAGCAGACATAGAAGTCTATAAAGCTCTAAGGTCACCTTGTTTATTAGACTCTGCTTGTAACATTTGATTTTTCATGCTGAGTTTGATAAAAGCTGCACTTAACCCTATAGCGCCAAACATATCATAAGTCGCTTTTCCATTGACCCTCATATGTGACAATAACTTGCACATTAAAATGTGCCTAATGGAAAAACGACAATTTGGCCAAAATTCTCATTTTTCAATGAAAAGTTTGTGCGCTTGCAAGAGGTGGTTTTTCAGGCGTAGCAAAATTAGTATATCGCGCAAAACTGCAATGGAAAGACCTTTTTACACAACTAGAGTCACGTAATCAAAAAAAAAAACAAAAACAGATGTCGATGGATATTATAACAAGAGAAGAAGAGTTTTAAAACAAATAAGGCGCAGAATGGAAACCCAATCATTTTTTAATTTAGTACGGGATAGAGGGGCAACGAGCATTTTAGATTCAAAACAACAGATATTTATGTTCATGTTTATGGAATGACTTCTCTTGACATTTCACCATAATAAATAAACGAATCATTGCATTTGTGATTTAAAGGAGAAACTGACATTACGCACTTATGTTTTTTCAACATTTAGTAAATATTGGTAAAGTTTTGCACATAGCCTATATCCAATGTAGGGCTGCACGATATTGTGGAAAAAACTGACATTGCCAATTTTTTCTAACCCTGTAATATATATTGCGATATGAAAAAATACTCTGGAGGATATAACAGCTGTGTGGTGCCAACGTAAATGGTCAAACAAATTAATTGTTTCCTCTCGTTGTGTCGACAGGTGGAAGGCACTGTCGACACAGAACACGTATTTCAATATCATCCTTCTTGTAGCCGCAATAATTCCAGATAACTGACATTGCTTTTCTTTTTGGCACCAAGTCTTCATTTTCGGTCATTTTCTCTGGTTTGTTGCTCATTTTTCAATATTGTTACCAACGACTCACTCCAAACTGATTAAGAAGGTTTGTAATTGGTGGATCGCTGTGTGCAGTGTGTGACAGGTACCCTTGAAAGCAGATGAAATCACATTGAGTTCATTTGCCTCCTACTTTGCAGGACCTGCGATGTGACTATTGTGCACACGTACATCACGATGTCAATGATCAAATGATATATTGTGCAGCTCTAGTCCAATGGAAAAGTGACTATTTTTGATACATGAGTTTTGAAACCATCTACATGATCAGTGTGATACTTTTTTCTTGAAAGGCCTGATGTATACAATTAGATACATTCAGTACACAGATAATCCACCAGGGGGGAGGAATTCATTCATCAGAGGCCATTCCAGTGACACTACAAGACTGTCATTAATGAGGAAGGAGGCAGAACTTTGACAATTTAGAAAAGGAATTAACAATGTGTTAGACATGTTTGTGTTCTATTATGTTTTCGTTAGTTCAAAAATAATAATGTTTGAGCATTGAGACCTGATGTATCAAATATGATATTATTAATATTATGAATTGAAACTCATACATGGAAATTGATATTTGAAAAAAAAAATTGTTGGTTGCTCAGAGGGACCAATAAAGGCTTCAGTTTCAAAGAACTGGAATTTTCTGTCAATTATTTAATGGTCCGGGCTTTACAGGGTTAAGAGACTGCACAGGCACATAAAATACCTACATGTAACTTAAAACAGATAATATCTCAATGAAAATAGACAATTTAGTCAAAAGTGTGACCACTGGAAGAATGCTGGCCCTGTCCTCGAGGTGCAGTCACATGCTAAACGCTGCTAGTGCTAGATTTAGCTGTTGAGACTTGTTGGTGATGCAAAAAAAAAAAAAAAAAGGGAGGGGGGGCATGGCGGCGTGCTGTTGGTCAATGTGCATGAAGTGTTCAGTTAATCCACAGTTAATTCAGTCCCAGGGTTTTGCATTGCTTTGCATAAAGGACCTAAAAAAGGCTCTATCCTTTTGCATAAACTGCATTTATAATACATGATCTCTGACCCACCCACCCACAGACCCTGGCTTAGATACTCACACAATCCAGTAAATAACGAGCTCCACGCCATTCCACACCTAAAACAGGGCCAGAGAATGCGTTTGACTCAAGCTGCTCTAATTATCATTGTTTACCGATCAAAGCACAGCAATATCAGTGGGCTCATGGAGGGGAAAACATGTATTTTCTTGTAGCTCATTCAGGTTCATAATACAACACGTAGTTAAGACATAATCCGTCTGATGTCATGAATAAAGACCGGCTGTTATTACTGACACCAGAAACAAGCTATTCTTCATTCTATGCATCAATCTAAGATACAGTGAATACATCAAATAAACAGCAACATCTCTGTCTAATCCTATAGGCTGGGATTTGTTTAGTTAATGCTAAGACCCTTTTGACCCATTTCTGTCACCTCTCACATGTCAGCGCCCACTCAAGACTTCCGAACAAAACACTTCTGCACAACAGCACCCAGAGTATACATGATAAAATAGATAATCTACAGAACTCGGCTCCCAGAGCAGTGACAGGCAGAAATGTGCTTCTGACAGTAAACAGGGTATTAATCCTTCAGGGAAATGGAGAACAATGTCTAAGTGGATTACTTGCAGGGTTTCATTTGAAAATGTATTCAATTCTGCGGACTAAAGAAAGGAAATGCTAATGTTTAAAGACTGTATTGGGGTGATTATTATATTTTACAAATAGTGATGCTCCAGTTAAAAGAAGTAAGGCTTTAGAACATAAAATGATATGAAGGCTGATCCATATAATGTAAAAAAAAAAAAGAAAGAAAGAAAAAGAAATTAGCACTATATAAGAGTTGTACTTATCAATCTAATCATGTGTTAAATGTCTAATATAATATTTTGATTTTCATTGTCCTATAGGGCCTGGTAGAGTGGTGTGATTGGAGGTTTGTTGGCAGTTGGAGCCTAAACTATCTGGAAAGGTTGAAACGTTTCAGACAGAGCGAACAGGAAAACAAGTAAATTAACTTATGTTCACCTAATGGAAGTCAGGAGTGGGACGTTAAAACAAAGACACATTCTTCTGCTCCCACTTATCGCGCGGACGGTGAATTAAAAGTCGGTCTAAATTTCATCTTTGTCCACGACATCATCATCATCATCATCAATAGAAACGGAGCCGTGAACTGTTTGATACTTCCAGATCCGTCGTTCAGCCACCAAGAGGCCTGCGTAGAATAAGAACGATGAGTTGAAAGTACTGACCTTATTTAGAAAATACCGGCTCCTCTTCTTTTTTTTTCTGGTATCTTTGAAATGAAATGAACAGTCTATCAGTTCATAGTCCGTGATGAATGTTTGCCCCCTTTGTTGTCAGTTATCCACAGACTGGACAGATGGCTCCCTGTGCCCTCAGACCGGCTGGAGCGGAGGCTGGCTTTGCTATTAGTCCCTCAGCTTAGCCCAAGATAAGCCCCTACGCAGGGCAAGTGAACCCGCATCTCCTGCCTAATTCCCCCTGTCACAGCCACCAAAGAGGCGTTCCTCTGCACGGAGATCCACGAGCTGCAGAGGCCTGAGGGCAGGGCAACGAGGCTCTGGGCCTGGATACTGTCCAGCACAGATACAACCGGCTACAGTTACACCAAAAAAACAAAAAAAAAAAAAACCAGGAGCTTTTTAGCCTTTTGCAGTCATCAGAATCACACAGGGACACTGAGGAGAAGCTTTGTTAACCGATGTTGCTCTGTGACTAACAACTCTGCATGACTGCTGTGTTCTTCATTAGATTTTCAGAGAGCTTCCTGTCTGCACAAGGCCGGATTTTCTCTAAAAATAAATCTCCCTGTATGAAATCGGTGCTTTGTACAAGGAACCTGACTAATTGAGGGCTGGGAAGGACAATGTGGCGTTGGAGGTATTTAGTGAAGTTAAGCACAATGTCTTGGTGGGGGGCTCTCCCCCCCCTCTGCTTCTGCCCTCCCCCACACCAAGCCCTTCTGCCCTTGTAATGAGGCCATACTGGATACAATACAGCCCTTTTGCGCAGAAAAATGTATTCAGCTGAGCTCCAAAATTGTGAAGGAAATGAATCAGTGAAGCATAAGTGGCATATTCAATTATTATTCACTGCATTGCACGGAGACAATGATGGCTGCTGTGAGCCTCAAGGCCGTCTATCAGACATCTGAACAGACCACGCTGCATTTGCTCAAGCGGGATTTTAATGCAAGTCCAAAGTTTTATTTCTATGATTAAAAGGATTGGATATCCTCATGGGAAAAGTCAAATGTAGATAATAAGTTTTTAAAGTGTGGTACAATTCATCATTGAAGGTACTTCTGCAGGCTTGGAGTTAGATTACTTTAGGATTAGAGTTTAAGGACTAAAAGTCACAACACAAGCTATTAAAAGTGTTAAAAAATAACACAAAGTATTACTTGTTTCTTGTTTCCAAAGTGCAAAAAAAAAAGCTGTGAAGGGCACGGCAGCTGACACAGTATGCGTCAGTGATTTCCCTCCTCAGACCATGAGACGATCAGGCATTTCACGCCAATCAGTTGTGACTAATTTGTTCTCTGTGCATGTCAGTGAGATTAAATAGTGGAACTGTAATGGGATTACTGCAGCATGATGGAGTAATCAAGTACAAATACTGAAGTCCATAGGGTTTCATAGAAGGAGATAGCTTGACAAAAGGAGGAGGTACACGGTCATAGGTATAATACTCTCAATACATGTAGTAATAGATTCCAGAGTTCAGCCTGGGAGGTATTTTTATCCAAGTATTCCAAGTAATCCTCATATTTATAATGATCGTAATCTGTCCAGTTACTTTGGAGCCTCTGAAAATGGAGTGACTTTGATTAAACCAGTAATTCCTAAATGGTTAATGCAATATTCTACTTAAACCCCTTGAATCAAAGCTAAAGGTTTACACTTCCACACTGCACCGTGGTGGCGATCAGAGGCAAACAAGTCCCTTTCCAAATTCACTATATGGACAAAAGTATGTGGACACGTTGAATTCGGGTGTTTCTTTTCTAACAGGGGTCTGGGATAAAAACAATAACGACAAATGTCATAATATAGTTTTATATTGGGATAAATAGGTTATCATTGCATTGGTTAGTTTGGTTTAAATTATCTGTGCTTCCAAAATGCCTCAGAGATGGTTTTGACTTAATTTCTTTAAACACTGGCTTTTTTTTCTGTCCATAACTGTGATTTTTAAATGTTCTACCTCTAAATTTCTAAAATATTTTTTGTGCTCTGGCTGTAAATACTCATGTTTTTATCACAATTAGCCATCTACTTTCTTTACGTGTCACTTAGGAAGAAAAATGTCACATTAAACTTTAAGGAAATATCAATGTTTTTTTCTCAAATCAGCAAAAACAGGACATCTGACAGCTATAGACATGATGTGTCCCAGTACTTTTGTCCATATCGTTTATAAACATCGATATTTCCTTAAAGTTTAATGGGAGATTTTTCCTCCTAAGTGAGATGTTAGTAAAGAAACACCTGAATTCAACATGTCCAAGTACTTTTATCCATAAAGTGTACTCATGGACCTGACTGTATGTTCTCAGTTAAAACATCTATTTAACCCTTAAAGACCCAAACATCCACCGGTGACCAAAACCATCTGCTGAGCTAAAATCTTTAATACCTATTGATCCACTAATCCTATCAATACATTTAATAAATACAGTTCTTCATCTTTTCATGGTCCTCAGATATGACCCATTTGGATGTTCAGAGGCGCCGTAGTTACCATGGAAACACCGTCATCTTCTAAAACATTGATTCACCAGTAAAACCCATGGAGTTGGATCAATGACAGTGGATGGACACACTGAGTTTATGCTCAGGTATTGATATATTTGTTGAAAATGTCACTCTTTTGTCAGTTTTTTTGTTTCTGATATAATAACCTTTGAGTTTACTCTGGGCTTTAATGAACACCAACATGATCAACGGATAAAATATAGGAACAAAATAATTTACACTTAAAAAAAACCTAAATACAGAGGATAATTTTATAATAAATGGTGATAAATCACTTAAGAAATATTAAATAGAGTGAAAAAAATATTTGGAAACTGCCACCAAAGTAGCACTGGGTCTTTGGGTTAAAGCAGGACATTATATTTACACCTCACTATATTTACACTGTTGAATAATTTTGTTTTTGGACACATTCCTCCTTTTATTCCTATTTATACACATCAGTAATGACCTTGACCAGGTACAATGTTTACATACTGAGTCCCAGTTACACTTAATAAATCACATTGTCTCTCAGTCACTTCATGAGAAGCAGTAAAATATTTCATTCCAACTTTATGAGCAACAGTGTTTACAAGTAATGCTCATGTTTATAATGATCTTCATACGTCTAATTACATTAAAAAACATCTACAGAAAACAGGCAGTAATATTTACACAATCAAAGGTATGTTTCTAATAATAGCTTTATGTTATTAATTATTTTAAAAGGATTAATGCATGTGTTTCTTAGAAAATCTGAATAAGAAAACTCAAAACATAAGATATCTATTTTTTTTACTTTTAGTTTCATTAATAGTTGATCAGGACTCATGTTATAAAAGAATGGCATAAGGTTTTATGATATATGGTTCTTAATCGCATTAGTTATCAATAGGTCTGATAACCTGACACACGGAATCAAATCAGTACATGTTATACAGCATTTTAAGCGGCGACTGCTTGTGAAGGAAGGCATTAGTGTGAGAGATTACCAGATCCCTGAAGGCAGAATAGACTCAGACGCTGCAAAAGAAAAAAAGAAGGAGAAAGAAAGGCTTAACAGAACTGTTTCACCAAAAATGAAAGAATGATGAAAAGCTTCATTAGGATTAGATAAGGTTCAGGGTAAAATCTGATTAATTTATACTCTAACTAATGCTCTTTTTAATAGCATTTAGACAAGAACTGTTTTACTTTTATTGCTATGTGTTGTTTATGCTCAGAATGGGATTAACTACTATAAGTGCATTTACCCAAAGACTGTAGTTAACCACACAGTTTAGATCATGTGTCTGCTATTTTACATAAATATCTATGTTTTGTTTTGTTTTTTTTAATTTATACCTTCATTCTGCTACATTTTGGAGGCAAATATTATAGTTTGAGTCCAATAATCTATATTATAAAAGCCAAGTGGCCTGTGTGTGTGTGCGTGTGCGTGTGTGTGTGTGTGCGTGTGCGTGTGTGTGTGTGTGTATGCGTGTGTGTGTGTGTCCGGGGATTCAAACAAAATCTGGAAACAGCTGACCGCTGCAGTTTGTCACAGTCATGTATTTTCGGTCAAGGAACAGAATAGCCTAAATGGCAAGTTGATAGGACCGATATTTTGGGAAATATTGGTAATTTTGGAATACAATAGCCTTACAATCACGTTGCTGTACCCAGAATGCTTTGGCGGTGACTGCTGGACAAACGCGGTACAGCATGCACAAATATACAACAGCAGAAAAACTACCACATCTAGAACCTGTGGATCCCCTCGAGTCAAAGAGCTAGTACACTAATAAATTCCATATATCATTGCAGTTTGTTATCTGCTGCTGGTCTATAAAGCTCTGACTGGTTTAGGACCTAAATACATCAGTGACCTCCTGACCCAGTATGAACCCACCAGACCCCTCAGGTCATCTGGGCTTGGTCTTTTGTTGGTTCCCAGAGTCAGAACCAGACATGGAGACGCTGCAGACATGTGGAGATGCTGCAGACATGTGGAATAAACTCCCAGAAAGCCTCAGATCAGCTGAAACACTCAGTTTATTTAAGTCCAGGTTTCAGACCCACCTGTTCTCAGCTGCATTTGAATAGAGTTCTGATTCAGAAGCTCAGATCTGCGCTGTTTCTTTTAGGCTTAAAGTTTTTATCTGTTTTTTGTTTTGTTTTTTTCATGCCTATACTTTTTATTGCTTCCCCTGCACCCCGCTATAATGCTTTGAATGTTTTATGTAAAGCACTTTGAAATGTCTTGTACATAAAATGTGCTGTATAAATAAACCTGCTTTGCCTTGCTTCTCTGACAGTGTACAGTATATATGATTAAAATGAGCCCCAATGTTAAAGGATGAATGAATACAATTTCACCTAGTACCCTAATGTGAGTATTATTTGGAAATCATTCGGTTCAGTACTCATATCTGAATATGTTAAGAAATAAAATCATTGATAAACCCTCCACCACTCCCCATATCACATCACGTATATATGCAATCACTATGTAAATATGTAAATACTTTAAAAATGTTATACTTCAATTTTTAGACTTTTAAGAACGTTTATTTCTACCTGCCTTTTCTTTTGCACTGGTGTGTTGCATGTTGCTGCTGTATGCTGTTAAATTTATCCATGGTAGGCTCAATAAAGTCTTATCTTAAATTGCTAAAATCTCCTGCCAAGGTGGATCTTAAAGTATCCAACACAGACAATGTTTAACCCATAAAGACCCAAACAGCCACTGGCAACTAAAACCATGTACTGATCTAAAATGTTTAATAACTTCTGGTCCAGTAAACCTATAAAGCCATGTAAATAACTGGCATAAAATACAGTTCTTCATCTTTTTATGGTCATCAGATATGACTCATTTGGATGTTTAGAGGATCCGTAGTTACCGTGGAAACACCGTCATCTTCTACAACATAGATTCACCAGTAAAACCCATGGGGTTTGATGAATGACAGTGGATGGACACACTTGTTTTTACTTTGTTATTGATATCTTTGCCGAAAAAGTCACTTTTGCATGAGTTTTCTCTGTTTCTGATATAGTAACCCTCAACTTTAATCTTATCTTTTATGAACATCCACATAATCAGTGAATTCAATACAGGAAAATACCTACTTTTCACATAAAAAAATTTAAAATTCAGAAGATAATATTATAATAAATGGTGATAAATTACTTAAGAAAGGTTAAATAGAGATAAAAATGTGACATAAAAGTTGTATGGGTTAAAATATGAATATATTAAAATGAGTAGTGACGATTGAAGCTGGCGTTATTTGTCTAATTTATTGATTAATTCATTTATTGTTATTGAATTATCCTTATATGTTTAAAATAAATTACCAATCTCAGTTTGGAGGTGAATGTGGTCTCCATAAAAATCTTTTTACAAGGTGATAAAGTACATCGTAACGTGGGAAGATTAGTTCAAGGGCGCACAGTAAACAGAGAAAATGAAAAAAACAAGTTTAGTTTCATCTGATTTAAGCCTAGGATTAGAGGCAGTTTAACCTCATCTGTAAAAATTATCATTTTGTTTTATGGTTCTTTTTGAATTTGATTACTAAACACTGAGGACATGAGCATATGCTTATATGAATAAAATAATTAGTGTTTTAATGAATAATAATATGTATATTTAAGGGATGAAGACCTACATGATCATTTAATGAGTAACAAAGCGGTAAACATGGTTTATAATAGTGGAACACACACAGGAAACCAAGAAGACGATATTAAATAAACACACATGCATACATACATACCAGTTCTATCTAGTTTGATTTTCATAGCACACACTAATACATGATTACCTCAAGGCACCAATTTAATCAGGCCTTGAAAAGCGAAAGCGGAAACCCAATAAATCCTCAACATTTCATCTGATCTAAATGTAAATTTAAAGGTAGTTTATCTTCATCTGTAACACATTAGCTTTGATTAGTTTTATAGTTCTTTATAGTTTTTATTTAACAACATTCAGTGCACATGGGCAGAAAATACAAATAGTATTTCAATATCTGTTATCTTAAGTGATCAATAAGCTGTAGATATACAACAAGTTACATGTCACAAGGTTATATAAATAAACTAATAAAAGCAGTAGTGACAGTTAAAGTTGACTTGAGTTTGCAGCTGAATTCTGTAGGAAAAAAATATTTCTGTCACTTCCTGAATGTGATCTCAATGAAATGAAGTTTTTATAATAAAGTGAAGTCAAGAAAATGATAAAACATTTAACATCAAAAGGATTGAAATGTATGATTAGTCACAGTTTAGCCTCATCTGTAACATTAGTTTTTATCATTTTATGTTTGAGTTTATCAGTAGTTATTAGTGATAACATTAAATGCGCATATGCATAAAATACAATTAGTGTTTTAATGTCTATTATTGATAAAGAACTCACAAGTTTGCAAATACATGGCTCATTTGAATGAAAATATAAATATGTGAATTATATTGACACAAAAGTCACTGGATAACAGAATCCTGCAGCATATCATGTGCAGTACAGGGCGGAACTGAGAGCATATAAACCAGGCAGTGTATAAATAAATAAATGCAATTGTGACAGTTCTTTTTGTAAAGTTACAAAGTACACGGTGCTTTGGAGAGAAATTAAGTGTCAGATTAGTACAAAAAATGATAAAATGGTTAATATTACATTGTTTTTATGTTTTACAAGTTGATCATTGTGCACTAATGACATGTTTGCAGATAGGCCGCCAATGCATAAAATCCTAAATAGTGTTTTAATGTCTGTTATTGATAAGAAAGACCTGGATATATGATTTAATGAGTGAACATGTAAATGACTGAATCAGGGACAGAGGTCACTGGTTCAAACAATCCTGCAACGTATGTTTTAATGCCAACAGGTCTAAATGTAGTGGAATAAAGTATAGGACATCAAAAGTGAATATTCTAGTTTTTAAGAGTAGTTTGTTTGTTGTTTTTTTTTTTTTTTTTTGGTATGTTTTAGTGCCAGTGTCCTGAACTCCACTTCCTCCTCTGTTGTTTGTGTGTTAGCATTAGCATTAGCTTTAGCATTAGTGGCTAAAAACACGCTCCTGTCACATGTTTTTCCAGCTGTTTTTCCGCTTTAAAGTCTTGTGTTCTGGCACTGTTGCCCACGTCGACCCTGTTAACCCCGGATACGGTTGTGTAAATGATCATCCGTGGGTGTGGAGGGGGACAGGACGCTCCGCTGGTGTTTCCCGGACTTAGACCCTGGACGTATCCGTGCGGCTGAGCCGCGTGTGGGACAGCGGCAGGCGAGCGCACGCCCCCGCTCCTCCAATCACAGCGTGCGCGCGCACGCACGCACGCACATCCATGGAGTTCCTCCAAGTGTGCACCTGGGAAACTTTCACCCAGGTCTGGGATCAGTACGGATACGGAGGGAAGCTGGGGGACGCGATAAAGGAGGAGTTCACACGGATTAAAGGTAAGGATTGTCCGGGTTGTGGATCCGATGAACCCGGGGGTCAGTGACCAGATCCGGCCTGTTGTGATGTGAACAGGGCTCACCTACCTGGACCATGCCGGAGCCACTGTGTACCCGGAGGCTGTGCTCAGGGCCTACACCCGGGACCTGTGCACCAATGTGTACGGTGAGAGAAGAGCACACAGACTGTCACATACTCTGATTCCACCCTTATGTCAAGTATGTTTCCAGCCTGTGGAGTTGGACGACTTTACTGCTGCTGCTATTATTTATATGCTTTGTCTTCATGCATGTACATTTTTTCTTGGACTTTACTCTGTTGTTGCTTTGATCAGTGTATTTGCCAGTTGTGCAGTAAATTAAGTCTCATCTTATAGAAGAGTATTAGGGCCTTTGGGGGAAAAACTAAGTCCAATGTAATTTTTTTTAAAATTATTATTTGGAGAAAAAAAGTCAGAATTCAAACTTTTTCCCTCAGAATTCTGACTTTTTTTTCTCAGAATTGTGACGGTTTTCTTTTTTTTCTTTTTTTCTTTTTTTTGATTATTGCTCTGAGTTTAAAGTCAGACTTCTGAGGGAAAAAAGTCTGAATTCTAACTTTTCTCAGAATTCTGACTTAAATCTCAGAATTCTGACCTTTCTCTCAGAATTGTGACTTTTTTTCGTAGAATTCTAACTTTTCTCTCAGAATAATAACTTAAAAAATATATTGGACCTTTTTTTTTTTTTCTTTCAGTGGCCCTAATCCTCTTCTGTATTATCTAATCTAATCTAATCTAATCTAATCTAAAAACACCACAATAATACACTTCAGCAAACCAGCACATCAACAAACCAGCACTTTGGTCATTTGTTTTCAATTAATCTGATTAAAATATTTAACATTTAGCCCATTCCCTAAGGCAGACAGTTTCTAAAAAATCATAGCCCAGTGTATATGTTAGTGTCTCTCTGCTCCTCTCTCTCTCTCTCTCTTTGCGGTTTAACTAAAAGGCAAATAACCAAACAATGTGTCTTATACCGAATAAGAGACATAAACTGATACATTTATCCAACTACAACACCATTGTATAGAATATTTGGTTGCTGTGGAAAATGAGGTTACACAAGTTGATCTAACACTCTTACCTGAATCTGGCACTTTTTTGGAAAAAACAATTGTATGTCCATGATGAGGCTGTCTGTCTGCGCACACACACACACACACACACACACACATTAGGAGTTAATGGGCATCCAGTCAGTTAGCCAGTCAGATAAAGATAGTAGCACCTTGTCTTTAATATTAAAGCACTGATATTTTTCTTTTTTAAATGGAATTCTTCATTTTCCAGCCTTTCCCTGTGGTCTCCATAAACTGTAAATGCTCTGCTTGGGTCTG